>CAMZMU010000074.1:9389670-9678401 GCA_947311845.1 Poa pratensis
AAGAGGACTTCACCGCCCTCGAAGGTGGGTTCTTTGTGGACGTCGACGAGTAGTCTGGGGTTCCCAGGTGGCAGCTTGGGACATCCCGGAACAGCTGGTGATGTGATGTTTATTTGCAGGCCTCTTAGGCCCTAATCTGGATCTTGTTGTTTAGAACAACTTAATTTGCTTCCGCTTGTTGTAATGTTGGGTCTGTGACCTCTGGTTGTCATTTGCTATCTTTCTCTATTATAAGAGTTGAACTATATGATTTGTGTCGTAGAGTCTGTGATGTGCCAGTTGTTCCGCAAGTCTTGATCTCTCTATTATGCTTTGATAGTGTGTCCGGTGGTATCGGATAACCGGGGACACAGTATCAATGTATAGCAGTCGGTCAGGGCGCCACAAGTTGGTATCAGAGCCATACTGCCTGTAGGAAACCCTTCTACTGGTCGACGTTGAGTCTACTGTTTGTGAAAATATTTTTACCTAAAAATGAGTTGTGAAAACCATCTTAGAATTCTTTTACTCCTTATCTGGTTACCCTCTAATCTCGGAGCAATCTTACCTCGATTTGAGTTTAAAGGTTTTACTCCTCGTCTGTTACTTTCAAAATGATTAGAAACGTGGGTGGGTTCGACCTTTAGTGTTATGTGTCCAGTTGCTCCCGCTGCGCTGCAAAACTAAAATCTGTTACCCAACGAAGGAGCAAGTGATTAGGCTCAATCTTGTTGGATATTAACCCAAGGTCTTGAACCGAAGGTCCCGGATTGTGCTGATTCTGGCATGTTGAATTGTGTGGGTTTTTACCCATGTGATTGATATGCTATTTATGATTCTCGGCACATGAAGCTGACCTTTAACCCAAGTCCTTTATGTGGTCTGTGTGGTAAATGGTTGAACATTAATTTCCCACACCTCAGCTGGCTATGTAACTTTAACTCTGCCATAGCTAGAGATTCTGTCTTGGAATCATCTAGGTTATGACCCGAATTCCCTTAACGAGTCTCCCATCTAGGTTCTTGGCTCTGCTGCATCTCTCCTTTTCTGGCATGGTTATCACAATTGAGTAGTAACCGGTGCATCTGCAACATCTTAGGATTTCTCCTGAGCATGTTTCTTACTCTGATCTGCTTTCCGACCTCTGTCTGTCTTTTGACAGTAAGGTTTTATCGTGCGTTGGTATGTTCCATGCAAGTTACTCTTGTGGTCCGTCAAGATTTTTCCCCTCCGTCTTGTTTGGAGAAATAACTCTAGTACCTTGTCCACCTCCCGGATCTGGTCAAAGAATTGTAATCTTCAGAATGAGGGCCTCGTTTAGCTTTTGTTCTGCTCCACCTTACAGTGTCACACTCCTTGATATCAGGGTATCGAGCTAAGTATCATGATCCTCTTGATGAAGTGATGCTTCTACACTTCATTACTCTCCGTTGTCCGAGTAACTTGTTACTCGAAAATGGTAATACGTGAGCAATGATGTGGCTATCGGATATTCTTAGCAGTTTTCACTGTGCGGAAATCCAGGGATATCCATTGTCCTCCTTAGCATGATTGGTTAGCCGATCAATAAGTTGAGTTGGACTGTGTTCCCAAGTTCGTTTTCTCTGTTGCTCTTCCTCGGTCAAAGAGCTAGGTTCGTGCCGAAGCTCCCAAGACCACCTCGTTGTGCCTTGAAAGGCATGATCCTCCCTTGAACTCAAGATCCACGGTATGTCATGATATCCTATATGTGGATCGTGATATTCTGGAGGTCTTTCCAGAAGTATCGCCAGGTTGTCACCTGACCGCGATGCTGAGCTTATGAGTAAGCTGGTTCTCTGAACAACTCCCTTCTCCAAGAAAATCGTGCTGGATGTCCAGAATTATTTGGTTGAGCTTAAACAACTTGAAGAGTTGAAAGACAAGAGCTCTATCTCGATATAGTTCCTTCTCAAAGGGATGTCTAGTATGTCCGTGTTGAAGCTAGGTGGTATCTCCTTTGTGAGTATGCTAACCTCTAAATCTTTTGATTTGAATTGGGCTATCGTCAAATCAAACTCAGACCTACCTACCTGAATGTGTTAGTCTGACCAATACTATGCCTCGTTCTGGTGAAATATGAATCTACCGTCTTGGAGTATCTGGATAAGCTTGTTGTTGAGCCCATCAACTACCTTCTTATCTTCTCCATGTTTGAGGAGATCCATATTGGATATTGGGCGTTAGCATTAGAAAATTGTTGGAACTAACTTTGTGTCTTCACAAGGTATGTGTTTTGGAGTTAGAAGTGACTTTTCCTGGTTCACGTGCAATTGCTGAAAGATGTCGCCGTGGATCTGAGTGAATTGTCTGGTTCCTCAGAATCATTTCAACTCGATCATGTATGTGTGGAATATTCTCGGAATGGTATGTTGTTACCTCCATTTGTTGAGAATTCCATTTCTGCTTCCAAGCCACTGCTTGAATTGTTCCAGAAAGAGAGGAAGTCTGAGAACTTCTTTGTCTTCTATGGTGCTTCCCATCAAGAACTCAACCGTGTCTCGTTGCAAGTAATTCAAGTAGGGCAGCTGTCTCCTGACTAGTGGTTAATACTCGAGTTCCTCAATCTCGTTCCTCCTTTGGAGTTAGACCTTCTAGTCCAGCTCCTGGGGTTCTAGCAATTGTAATCCATTGGTATCCTTTGCAAAGCTTCCTATTCCTACCGGTGCTAAGTCTGAAGTATCTCTACACTTCCCAGATTTGACTCTCAATCAGAAACGATAGTTGGTGATCCGCATGAAGTTGTCCCGATGTCTGGAAAATCAAGAAGTGTTCCCAATACTAATGTCTGTGGAGTTTCTGAAGTTCTCTCGATCTAGCTTTCCGATCCTTCTCCAGTGATCTGAAATGCTCCTCCGTGAGGAAAGTTCTACTCAAGCCGACTAGTACAAGTTATCTCTTCATCTGTTGAAATCTTGGGTAACACTCTCCCTCAGAAATTCAAGGCCTTGTGCAAAGTTCATATTCTAAATATTTGAGAAACAGTTGTCTACCAACTGGAAATTCCTTATCAATCTCCCGTCGCCTGCATGTGTCTCCTAACGGTCAAATCAAGGGATGCTTGAAGTCTCTTCCTAAGTTCTACTAGGAGGTACTCCGTTGTGGTATATTCACCAAGATCCATCTTCCCGGTGAGGTTCCCTTCTTCTCCTATGGGGTACGTTGATAGTGACCTCGAGGTGAAGCCGATGAAGATTTTCAGGATGCACTGAATCATTCTACATCGAGAAGACCGTGGAAGACCGTCGTAACCTTTCCCTCTTTCCTACTCTAAGAATCTCGGGACGAGATTCCTGTAAGGAGGGTAGAGTTGTAACAGCCCGAAGTTCGGAAACCTAAAACCCGAGTAAAATTTTCGCTTTTTGTTGCATTGCATCATGGCATCCTCGTCAATTAGCTAAAACAACACTAACTTGGTTTGGCAACATTGGAGAACAAAATGGCAAACTTGTTCCAACAATTTTCAAAATCAAGGAAGGCACTCAACTTGTAAAACAAAATCACTTTGACATGTTATCTTTGTCAAGGAAGTTCCAAGGGTTGAAAACAATGTTTTGCAATTGCTATAAATATTACAAAAAGGGCAACATTTTGGAATTTAGCAAAATGCCTAAATCTAACACTATGAACAAAAGTTGGTCAAAACATTTTATTTTTAAACCCCAATTTTTGTGTAGCAACTAAATGACCAGGGGAGCATCTCCAAATTATCTCATAATTTTTGGAAGTGTTTAAGTTGCTCAACTAGTTTAAATACTGCTGCTGGGTTTTAAAAGAAATAGAGAACGGACCAATCTGTGATTGAAATATTTCTGCCAGGGGGCTCTGTGGAAAATCATCCTCTTCCTCGTCGCTGTAGCGACCGAGAGCGCAGCTCGCGCCGGACCACCTCGCCGCCCTGCCACCGCGCCGAGCCACCCCTCCTCCTCTCCCCTGCACCGCAAGGAGACAAGCACACCCACGAGCCGCTCTGCCCCCACTCGCACCTGTCTGCTTCCCGTTCCCCACCTCTCTTCCCCGCGAGCGCGCGTAGCCGCCATGGCCGCCGTGCTGTCGCCGCTGAGTGAGGAGCTCCCGAGAAAATTGAGCGCCACCCGCAGGACCGCCGCGTCGCCTGCTACATTTTAGCCCGAGGAATCGAGCGGAGGCGCCAAGAATCGACGCCGCCGTCCGTGACATCGCCGCCGTCCGAGCTCCGCCACGCTCGATCTCGTCGCCGTTGAACCATCCCCGACCCCGCCGCCTTCTTCTACGGGCTGAGGGTGAGCACGACGACGCCTGCACCCCATCTCCCTCTCTCGCCCTTGCTCGCGCTCCACGCCGTAGCCTCGCCGAGGTTGCGTTGCCGTAGCTTCTTTCGTTGAGTTGACGCACCCGGTGCCGATGCCGGATTTTTCCGGATTCTGAACCGAATAAGAAAAACCGTACTGGACTCAGCCGTTCCAGCCCGGTCTATACCCGGATTCACCGGAAATATTTCAGGAATTATTCTCTCCCGGTATAAAACCCAGAAAATTCCGGGCTGGCAACCGGATTTCAATACTGATTTTGAAAATTGCTACTTTCTTTTCATCCCTCTATCCCTAGATGAGTTAGATAATATGTTGTTGTTAGTAAATCATCAAAATATCATATCCAAAAAAAGGAAATGTGTAAAAATAATAACTTTTATCGGTGTATCCGAAAAATGCGTGTAATACACCAAAATGCACAGAATTTTGAGACTAAATCTTTAAAATAAATATCACGCATATTTGATCACAATTGAAATATGGTGCTTCTAGTAATATTAAAATCATAAGTTTAAAGGAGGAACTTATAAAATTAAGATCTTTTTACCAGGACCTCCGAAAAATGTGTTCCTTATATCAAAATGCTCAGAAAAACATGAGTGATCCAGAATCATCATCATGCATATTTGATCCCAATTACAATAATGTGCTCTAGTAGTAATTATAATCACTAAGTTTAAATATGGGGTTTATTCGAATAATGCAATAAAAATAACGGGGACCCCATTTAACTTGTTGATCATGTTCAATGTTTCTAGGGTGCATTTAAAATGTCATATCATCATTTCTGTATGCATTGCACAATTGCCATGTGTTGATTGTTGTTTCTGCTTTCCGGTGTTGTTTGCTCTCCGGTAGATCACGAGTTCGGAGTTGAGCATCATCACTCCGACGAGAAGTTTGACTCCTCCGCTCAACAAGGCAAGCGTAATCCCCCTCTGAGCATATCTTATCCTATGTTTCCGCAAATATTTTCTCCACTATAATATTGCATGCGGTTCTAAATGTCAATTTTTCTTGGATTAGAGTATCCTATAGTTGAATTAAGTTTCCGATGCCAATACCTGTTTCCCTCCTACTATCCATAGGTTTGTATTGTTGGCCTGAGATACTAAACTATGTTATGCTGATGCTTAGCCATGCTTAGTTAATTGCATAGCTATACTATGGATGGTTTGTGTTGGAAATAGGTGATGAGATAAATGGTTGATGGTGGAGAAATTGTGGAGATAGGTAATAAAATGCTAAAAGGTGGGATGAGAGGCCACTGTGGTTGTGGTGCTTTGTCTCGTTCCCGTCGCCTAGGTGCGAGTTATGTACCTCTTGAACCAAGACGAGCGTGCAACCATGCGTGAGGCCTATGCAATTGCAGGAACCCTCATAGACTAAATAACTCGGGCGGGGCTAGCCAGGGTCCTCTAGTTCGGGCTTCCATTTGCGCGTGCGTGATGATCGTGGTATGAACTGGGATGAGGATGGTGGTGTTAGGAAAATGAGTGGCCGTGGGGCGGGGTGTTGTGATGCTGGCAGTCCTATCGCCACTGATGATCCTGGAAAGTCCTTAACGAGGGAGAAGTCGACACCGCTCCCACCCAGCCGGCTTTCCAAGGAAGAGAGCTAATTGTACATGTAACGGGCCGGACGGTACACGTGGCGAAGGAGCTGGGGCCCCTCGGGACTCCGGGGACTTCCACTTTGTACACCCCTGCAGGGATAAATCTTTTCGAAAAGCCGTGTCCACGGTTATAGACGACTTGGGAATGGACGATGATCATAGAATAACTTAAATGGAATGATTAAAAACTGAGTACTAAAGGTACTACTAATAACCAAGGTTGTCTTCCTCGAGGGTGATTCGGGGAGGTGCCTAGTAGATAGGTGATGAGAATGGTGATGGTTATGATGGAAATGGTTACCGAAAAGAGTTACTTCTTACCCCTTTTCAAAATAATCTGATTAGTCGATGCCATGGAGTTATGTCTTTTTAAAATAAAATCAGCTTTATGCAAAACAGCCATAAAACCTTGAAAGCCAATCATCGAGCATATATTAGCTCTTAATCTTGCGAGTTCGTCGAACTCAATGTCGTTTGCTTATTTTCAGGAGAGGACTTCACCGCCCTCGAAGGTGGGTTCTTTGTGGACGTCGACGAGTAGTCTGGGGTTCCCAGGTGGCAGCTTGGGACATCCCGGAACACCTGGCGTTGTGATGTTTATTTGCAGGCCTCTTAGGCCCTAATCTGGATCTTGTTGTTTAGAACAACTTAATTTGCTTCCGCTTGTTATAATGTTGGGTCTGTGACCTCTGGTTGTCATTTGCTATCTTTCTTTATTATAAGAGTTGAACTATATGATTTGTGTCGTAGAGTCTGTGATGTGCCAGTTGTTCCACAAGTCTTGATCTCTCTATTATGCTTTGATAGTGTGTCCGGTGGTATCGGATAACCGGGGACACAGTATCACTGTATAGCAGTCGGGTCAGGGCGCCACATATACCCTCCATCCTTCCAGATTGTCCTCCATATATCTTTCTCTTCTGAATTAACAGTGACATTTGTCAATGACTGGTGTAACTGAAGAAACTCCTCATATGCTTGCTGCGATAAAGGTAACTGGAACACCATTGTTCTGTCCTCCGCAACAATAAAATCACTGACCGCAATGTTAGCATCAAGAGCAAATGAAAAAAGCCTCGAAAATTGCAGGTTAAGAGCTCTTCCATGCCAATTGTCCTGCCAGAAGAGAGTAGTGTCACCTCTTTTCATTTCAACAGTGCATATCTCCCTGTACTTATTGACTAAGTTCATAATGTCTCGCCACCAGAAAGACCCACACAAATTAGCCACCTGAGGCACGCCCTCTGGGTAATAATTCCACGCGAGGTGCACCCAAGGAATGTCTTCCTTATTGTAGAACTTGTGTAGGTGCTTCGTCAAGAGGCCTTCATTTTGTTTTCTGAAATCAAGAATTCCCAGCCCACCACTCTTTTTCGGTTTACAGATCATAGACCACGCAGCTAGCGAAAGGTTTTTGGATTGATTTTCTTTCTTCCTCCATAGACACTATATTGAAATATTTATACGGTGTATGTACGGTCAAACTTGTGAGGCTGGTCCGGGAGCTCCTAGTTCCCGACCTATGCGGAGGAAACGAAGCTGGGTGCCACTAGCTAGAGGGTTCCCTTTGCAAAGGGCAAAAACGAAGCGTGGCAGTGCGCCACGTGTCGCCACTGCAAGCGAAAAAAAATCGAACAAGGCACCGCTTGGTCCTCATGTGCGGGCCCTGCTGTGGTCCTGCGCTGCTGCGTACACCCGGCCGGTGGCGCGTGCGTACGTTCGTACACGGAAACGAATCCTAGCGTGCCCCAGGTCGTGGGCGTGGTGCGATGACCCCCCGAGGCAGCGAGCAGTCAGCGTACAGGAGCTGGCTAGCAGGATGTACATAATCTACTACGTAAAAGTAAAACGGGATATACACGAAGCGAGCGAGCGGGAGCGACCGGACGCGTGAGCTAGTTTACAAGCGTACAACACGAGCTAGTGAGAATGTACGCAAAGCTTTCTGAGATGTTCGACTATACAGGCACGTTGTACAACTAACAAGTTGTACACTAACAGCTTGTACAACTACACAGATACAAGTTGTACAACTAAAAAGACACAAGTTGTACAACTAACAGGTTGTACAACTAAACAGACACATGTTGTACAACTACATAACACATGTTGTACAACTAGACAGACACAGATTGTACAGACACAAGTTGTACAACTAAACAGACACTGATTGTACAACTAGCAGGTTGTACAGACACAGGTTATACAACTATACATACACAAGTTGTACAACTACGCAGACATAGTTTGTATAGACACAGATTGTACAACTAGACAGACACAGTTTGTACAGACACAGGTTGTACAACTATACAGGCAAAGTGATTGTACAACTAGACAGACACAGGTTGTACAGACACAAGTTATACAACTATACAGGCAAAAGTTGTACAACTACACAGACACAGTTTGTACATACATAGGTTGTACAACTACAACTCACATGTTGTACAACTATACATAACCGGAAGTACAAAAAAAAATTCGTCGAAACCTATCAATATGGGATCTAGTTTTGAAAATCTCGACGCGAGGAGCTCAAAAATGAAAACGGTTCGTAATTGGATAAACGGTTCTCAAGATATTTCGTTTTGAAATTTTGGTTTTGAAAAATAAAAGGCAAAAATTGCTCTCCCACCTCCGGTGTCCCTTTCTCTCCCCTGCTCCTCACTTTTAATCTGATTGTGACACTTGGCGAACATGCATGCAACTGTTGGTACCGCACGAAGCAGAAGGCGACACTTGTCAACACGAGATGGTCCGCTGGGTTCCCTTTGCAAATGGAACCCTTTTTCTTTTTCTAGTGATTTCGAACGAAGCTCCGCACAGCTTCCCCTAGTGTTCTGAACTTTCGTGGGCTCGGCCCATTTATGGCTCCTGGCTTTTCGATTGTTTTTTAGCGCGTTTGAGTACTGTTTCGACTGTTTCGATCGTTTGGATACCTTTTTATTTTTGACGGGAAGTTTGGATACCTAGTACTGTTTCGACTATTTCCAACGTACGGTTGGCTCTTTCAGAATTATGCATATTCGAAACAGAAAATAGAATGAAAAACAACTACTTCATCTCATTCATTTGAAAAACAGTACAGTTAGATGCTGGAAGTGAAGGCAGAAAATTAACAAAATATATTAGAAAAAGAACCCGTTAAAACGGAATTTGGTCTTGAACGCATTTTTCAAAAACCCATTGAACGAGATTTAGTATTGAACGATTTTTTAATGGATGAACGAAATCTGAGTTTGAACGGGAATCGGGTTTGAAACGGATATTTCAAAAACCCGTCGAACGTAATTTAGTCTTGAACGAATTTTGAAATATTTTGGAAAACCATTGAACGGAACCTGAGTTTGAACAAGAATTGATTTTGAACGATATGTGAAAATCCATTGAACGGAAATTAGTCTTGAAAGAATTTTAAAAAAAACCTTGAACAAATTTTGGTCTTGAACAATTTCCATTTTTTTTTAAAAGAACCCGTTAAAACGGAATTTGGTCTTGAACGCATTTTTCAAAAACCCATTTGAATGGGATTTTGGTCTTGAACGATTTTTTAATCGATGAACAAAATCTGAGTTTGAACGGGAATCGAGTTTGGAACGGATATTTCAAAAACCTGTCGAACGTAATTTGGTCTTGAACAAATTTTGAAACATTTCGGAAAACCATTGAACGGAATCTGAGTTTGAACAGGAATTGATTTTGAACGATATTTGAAAACTCATTGAACGTAAAGTAGTCTTAAAAAAAACCATTTGTACGAATTTTGGTCTTGAACGATTTCTAAAAAAAATATTTCAAAAAGAACCCGTTAAAACGGAATTTGGTCTTAAACGCATTTTTCAAAACCCATTGAACGGGATTTGGTCTTGAACGATTTTTTAATCGATGAACGAAATCTGAGTTTGAACGGGAATTGGGTTTGAATCGGATATTTCAAAAACCCGCCGAACGTAATTTAGTCTTGAACGAAATTCGAAATATTTTGGAAAACCATTGAACGGAATCTGAGTTTGAACAGTAATTTATTTTGAACGATATTTGAAAACCCGTTGAACGGAAATTAGTCTTGAACGAATTTATTAAAACCCATTTGCACAAATTTTGGTCTTGAACGATTTCTAAAAAAATATTTGAAATAGAACCCGTTAAAACAGAATTTTGTCTTGAACGCATTTTTCAAAAAACCATTGAACGGGATTTGATCTTGAACGAGTTTTTAATGGATGAAAGAAATCTGAGTTTGAACGGGAATCGGGTTTGGAACGGCTATTTCAAAAACCCGTCGAACGTAATTTAGTATTGAACGAATTCTGAAATATTTTGGAAAACCATTGAACGGAACCTGAGTTTGAAAATAAATTGATTTTGAACGATATTTGAAAACCCGTTGAACAGAAAATAGTCTTGAACGAATTTTAAAAAACCAATTTGAACGAATTTTGGTCTTGAACGATTTCTAAAAATATATTTGAAAAAGAACCAGTTAAAACGGAATTTGGTATTGAACACATTTTTCAAAAACCCACTGAACGGGATTTGGTCTTGAACGATTTTTTAATGGATGAACAAAATCTGAGTTTGAATGGGAATCGGGTTTGAAACGCAAATTTAAAAAACCCATCGAACGTAATTTAGTCTTGAACGAATTTTGAAATATTTTGGAAATCCATTGAACGGAACCTGTGTTTGAACAGGAATTGATTTTTAAAAAATGAACAGAAAATGACGGTGAACGAAACCTATTTTTGAATGATTTTAAAGAGTGAACAAAAAAGTTTATGGACGGAAATTATATTTTAACGATTTTTAAAAAGTGAACTAAAAACTCGTTGAACGGAAATTATTTTGAACGATTTTCGAAAAATGAACAGAAAATGGCGGTGAACGAAACCTATTTTTGAATGATTTTAAAAATGAACGAAAAAGTCCGGTGAACGAAAACTATTTTTGAACGATTTTAAAAAATGACCAGAAAACGCCAGTGAACGAAAATATTTTTTGAACAATTTTTAAAAGTGAACAGAAAAATCTTTGAATGGAAATTATTTGTGAACAATTTTTAAATAGTGAACATAAAAAAATCTATGGACAGAAATTATTTTTGAGCGATTTTTCAAAAGTGAACAAAATAGGTATTTGTACAGAAACTATTTTTGAACTATTTTTAAAAAGTGATCATAAACTATTTTACAACGCATTTGAAAGTGTAATAAAAATATGTATCTTATTTGAAGGAAAAACTATTAATATTGAAAAACAGAAAATAAAAATTAAAAAAGTAGAAGAGAAAGGGTGTAAAAAATAAAACCAGAAAACTAAAATAGAAAATAAATAAAAATTAGAAGAAAAAAGAGAAACAAAGAAAACAGAAAAAGGAAAAAAAGGAATGGAAAAGAAACAGAAACATAAAAAAAGAAGCAAAAACAGACCAAAAGAATCCGAACTAAACTAACTGGGCCATGCCCATATGCTAGGGGGGGGGGGGGTCAAATAGGAATTGCCGGCTGGTCCTTCTATTCGAGCGGCGATGCTTACACACGCTGCCTCTGAAGGCCCAAGCTAGTAGCAATTGGGCTAATCTATTTTGCCTAAACTTTTTCTAAGCTAATTCTACCATGCATTATGAAGCAGGGCGGGGCCTTAAGAAACCGGGGGCCCTGCGCGGCCGCACAGCCCGCACATGCTCAGGGCCGGCCCTACTGGTAGCGTGCTCCTGCGGGGAGGCGAACAGGCTGCCGCAGCGGGGCGGTGTTTGATCGATCATGGTGACAAACTAACAATATTGGCAGCTAGCGAGTGTTAGCACACAAACCAGTAGTACAATCGATTTCGGAGATCAATCTTCTTCCCATGTCCAGAACTCTACCTGCACGAAAATCAAACTGCAAGAAATCAATGATCCATCCATGAAAACAGAGCTGTGACGCCAATTGGCGGAAGACTCGGGTGAACGACGGCTCATAGCCTGCAAAGATATGAGATCATGAGAGGGACTCGGGTGGAGGGCGACGGGGCACGGATCAAACATAGATGGAAAAAACGGTTTGACCTGATCAAAATTGTTTGGTGCTCAACATCGGGACAATCTCGATCGTCGACTGGCAACGCTCTAGATTCAAAGTATCCCAACATGTTTGCTCTTTTAATAATAGTATAGATCTGAACAAGTTTCAAATCTTAACTTTTTAAAATTTGAACAATTTTCAAATATGGACAATTTTTTAATTTGAACAATTTTCAAATCTGAACCATTTTTAGATTTGAAAATTGAACATTTTTAAAGTTGAACATTTTCAAAATCATAAAAGGTGAAAGAAAAAAAGGAAGAAATATGAACTTTTTAAAATTTGAACAGTTTTTAAATTTGAACAATTTTTTGAATTCGAACATTTTTTCCCAAAATCTGGAAAGTTTTGAAAATCTGAACTTTTTTCATTTGAACAATTTTCAAATCCGAACATTTTCCAAATCTAAAACCTTTTCAAAATCTGAACAATTTGGAAAATAAAAAATGAATGAAAAGAAACAAAAAAGGAAAACAGAAAAAAGAACACAAAAAAAAGAAAACAAAGGGAAAACAAATAAAAAACATCGAAACAGGCCGGCCCACCAGAGCCACACTTCAGGCAGCGCGGTCGTTCCGCGAACCTGCGGGCGATATATAGGGTTTGGCTAGTAAAATCCTAGCTGACTTTTATTGCGTTGAATAGCGCCCCGACACTCACACGCGTGGAGCTGTGGACTGGCCTAGGTACGGGTATTCCTCCTTTCCCCCTATTTTTTTTCGTTTTTCTCATTTAAATTACTAGATGAAACCCAACGTGTTGCAGCGGAATTTCTTAAGGGATTTATGTGGAATAAGAATTCATGTAGATTTATATAATCATTGATTTGAAGAGAGAGATTTCATTATTTGAAAGCCGATGAAAAGTTCATAGTACTTGATTTGAGTACTTGATGAGTACATTTGTAGCTATTCAATTTCATCATAAATCTTCTTATAATCGATAAGGATAGCCGTGTCAATTTTTTTTTTCATGTTCATGTTTGATATATGCAATATTGAATAACGTATGATCTAATCCAAGTACGCTTGTTATGTCTGCACTTGAAGGTCGGCCTTGGTTACAGTTTGATGAAGTGGTTTCCTCATCTCCTTTAGTTTTTGATTTGACTTAGCTGGAGATGGAAGTACGTTTGTCACCGTTGTACTCAAGTACTCAATGGCCTACCCTCAGTCACTTGCTGCAGAAGCGGAAGCGGAAGCCTTGGAGCTTTTCAGCGTGGAGAAGCAACTGACGAATTCACACAATGCGAAAGTAAACCTCCAGCTATCTAATGACAGTTTGATAGGGTGGTAGCTCTCAAACACATGTCTTCAAGAACCATATTGGGAGAGGATCAACTAACCAGCTGGTCATGCTTATGTTGTTTTCTCTTCCTTTGTACTCCCTCCGTTTCAAATTAGATGACTTTCATTTACCAATATATGGATGTATTTTTTTAGATAAAGAGTATATATTAATATCGCGAAGATACCAATTACATTCAGACTCTGCAACAACGCATTGCCCTAAAGGCATTACGGATGCACACAGCCATAAAAAGAAAGAAGAATTACATAAAAGAAAAGTCCCGCTACAACGAACAGATCCTTGTAGCAGCGATGTCGAAGTATAAAGTCCGGCATATGCCAATGGGGATGGCTTGAGTGGGTGGAGCCCAACAGGTTGCGTTGCGACGGTGCTCGCTCGGGATTAGGCACGAGCAAGGTGACCACGGTGACACCAGGGTGTACCCAGGTTCGGGGCCCTCGTGTGGAGGTAACACCCTTACTCATGCCTAGATCTGTATAGGGAATCACTGGGCTACAAGTTTGCTCCTCGAGCTGTATGCGGTGCTCGCCTTCTTGGAGGAGGGAGCTAGGTAGTGAGTATGGCCGTCAATCAAAATGAACCCCTTCCATGGGGTGCCTGACTCCCCTTATATAGGACAGGGAGCCGGTTACTAGGTCTGCGCCGGCCTACCGGCTAGCCGAGCTGCGGGCGGGGCCCGAGCCAACGGTCACCCATAGTGTCGGGTACTGTGGGCGAGGTCAGCCACGCCGGTCATCGGCATGGTCGACGCCTTTACGTCTTGTCTTCATGTCTTGTCGGTATGGTCTGCTGACCACTGTAGGCGGCGTGACGGGAACTGTTCCATGTGGATGGCGTCATGCCGTTGACAACAGGAACCCGGCCGCGGGGCGTGCGGGGAACAGGTGCTCCTTCCCATACCTCCTTATTCTCTTGTATGCATCCCGTCGGAGAGCATCCGAGGCCCGGCTATGGGGCGAGCGGGGACCCGTGTCCGACTTGCCACCTTTGTACCTGTCAGCTGGGCGCTCGGCTTGCCATCTGATCGGCTACCCGGAAATTATTCCCCTGACAGGACCCGTCTCCGGCTTGCCGCCTTTGTACCCGTCAGCCGGGCGCTCGGCTTGCCGTCTGATCGGCTACCCGGAAATTATTCCCCTGACAGTAGCCAAATAGCCGGGCCTCGGATGCTCTCCGACAGGATGCAGACAAAAGAATAAGGAGGTATGGGCAGGAGCACCTGATCCCCGCACGCCCCGCGGCCGGGTTCCCGTCGTCAACGGCATGACGCCATCCACATGGAACAGTTCCCGTCACGCCGCCTACAGTGGTCAGCAGACCATACCGACAAGACATGAAGACAAGACGTAAAGGCGTCGACAATGCCGATGACCGGCGTGGCTGACCTCGCCCACAGTACCCGACACTGTGGGTGACCGTTGGCTCGGGCCCTGCCCGCAGGCCGGCGCAGACCTAGTAACCGGCTCCCTATCCTATATAAGGGGAGCCAGGCACCCCATGGAAGGGGTTCATTTTGATTGACGGCCATACTCACTACCTAGCTCCCTCCTCCAAGAAGGCGAGCACCGCATACAGCTCGAGGAGCAACCTTGTAGCCCAGTGACTCCCTATACAGATCTAGGCAGGAGTAGGGGTGTTATCTCCACACGAGGGCCCCGAACCTGGGTACGTCCTGGTGTCACCTTGGTCACCTTGCTCGTGCCTAATCCCGAGCGAGCACCGTCGCAACGCAACCTGTTGGGCTCCACCCACTCAAGCCATCTCCATTGGCATATGTCGGAGTTTATACTTCGACAAACGATAAATGGAAGTCATCTAATTTGGAATGGAGGGAGTACCTGTTTGAGTCGGTACTTGCAAGTGTAGACAAAAACGTGCTCGTTCGCGTTCACTCTCTGTCAGAATTGGTCGTGGGATGGCTCGCTGCTTTGCACGTCCAAACTGTATTGAATGCGATGGTTTTTTGTTTGCTTCAGTGATACGAGGTGGGTGGATCAGATGGGTTTCATTTGTAATGGCTAACAACAGTGCGTTACCTGTGAAGGAGGTATGCTTCATCGACCCACGAACTATGACAGTAACCCCGCAAAAAAAAAAACTAGTATGGCAATAAGGCAGATATTAGGCTTTGGGCCAAACGTCTTGGTAAACGAAAAGTTATCCTAGGGAGACTGGGCCACGGCCCAAGATGAACCCTACATCGTCCAAGCAGGGAGATTTTATTTGCCCCCTTTAGGGAGCAACTTACGCTCCATCTAAAGAGTTTATAAATGGACCCTATTTGGAGCATCCTTTAATAAGTACTCCTAAATAAATGCGATATAATACGTAAATGTTCGCATACTTCTATAAAAATGTTCACACATACCTAAGAAAATAGTACCTGTGTTATAAAAAAAGTGTTTTGAATAAAGGATAAAAATAACATATATAAAAAGATATGTACATTGTATGAGAAAAGGCTCATACATGTCAAAATTAATGTTTTTATATATGTCTGATTTATTTTATGTATCGAAACGAAAGTAAAGGAAAACAATGAAAATGAGCAAAAACAAAATACAAAAACTAAAAGCAAAGAAAATATTTCTCAAAAGAAAACAAAAATAAAAAAAACATGTGCGCCCTTCTTTAATAAAACATATAACTTATGTCAAAAGTCCGTGTTTCTAAGTTTAGTAAGTTTATAGATAGTAATATGAACATCCATAGTACCAACAAACCCACTATATATTTTCCTACTATATTTATTCAATACTTTAAATATCGGAAGGGTGTTGTAAATATTTGGTCAAACTTGATAAGTTTATAGATAGAAATATGAACATCCACAATACCAATAAAGCCACTATTATTCAATACTTTAAATATGATGATGTGTTGTAAATATTTGCTCAGACTTGATTTCTTTTGACCTTTTACTAAATTTGTAAGCACTAATAAAAACAGAAATATAAAATAAAAAATCTCAATAATAAAGGGTGATAAATAAGAAATAATAAATGAATGAATAACAAAATATGAAAATAGAAATAAAGAAGAAAGGATACCTTGTGTCCTTTTCAAACCTCATTCTGCTGGCCCACCCGCGGACGGCTTCTCTCCACTATTTGCCGAACCATGCGAATAATAGGATCCCACATCCATTCATGGCATTGTCTTCACTCTTTTTTTTTCTCACCAAATCACAAAGACGACTTTCTCTCTTTATAATTCTCCATGGGACGTTCTTTTTTTTTATGCGAGCATTTTTCTCTCCCACTCCCTCTTCTCCTCCTCCTTTGTCCCGGGTTACAATTTGCTAGCTCGTGACCATTAGTTTTCACATATGGTCCTGAGTTGGAAGCTAAATGAGAATCTCAGCGCCATGGGGACAAAATGAAGATGGTGCTCGAGGGTGGATGAACACGCTAAACGATCCAATGATGACAAGGCTCCTGCTTATCGGATTTGTGGCTGGCAACAACAAGAAGGCGAGGTATGTCCCTCAAATATTGATGGCTAGATGTGAACAATTTTGGATATGATTTTAGATGCTCGTATATCTTTTGTGATTTAATGACTACGGGTGTATGTTTCGACCGTCGTCTTCATGATGCAAGTTTGTTTTGTGTTAGGTGTACACTAGTTCGTCGTCTGCATCTGCTTGACCATTTTTATGCACGATTTCTTGCAACTCATTGCTGATTTTTTTTCATGGGTGTATTCCAAAAAAAGTTGCGTTTATGTACGAGGGAAAATATTGTGAGAATGGTGTGGTAGGCATCAATTTTCTGTGTGCACTGATTAGACCCTCAAGGGTCATGCGTTAAGTCAGACATCATCGAATGGTGTGGTAGGCATCGATTTTTATCTCGACTGAGATCCAGGGTACCTGATCGGTAGCCGAAGACTACCCTTCTGCCAGAAATATTTCTACCGGTCAAAACAATTTGGAAACATTAATTATTTAAATTTATATGAATGATCAAGTAAGATGTGTGTGCTAGCACTAACATAACATAAGTCGTGGTGTGGCGGAAAGCCGTTCTCGAGCATACATCCATGTCGTTGGTTTAGATTTTGTAAGTTGGTGAAAGAAAAGAACGCTCCAAGCGCTATGTCATACGAGTTGCTTTATTTTGAGGTTGGAGTACTAGTTTATACTGCACAAGAAAACCTGTTTCAAATTTTTTTGAATTAATCCAGGCCGGTAATTACCAACATTTCCGGTATGTATAAGTAACACGAATGTCAACTGACTTCAGGGCGCAAAAAATAAAAACTAGTAAAAACGAGTTTTAAAAGTTTTTTCTGAAACACTTTTTTTTGGAGAATTTCTGAAACTCTTGTATGTGACGAAATTCTGAAACTGTAGTATGTTCGTGCTGAGCTTTCACAGCCGTTGTTTGATGTTGGTGGGCTGATTAATTTTTATGTTGGTCCAACTGTGATTGGCGAGACAAAGCCTAGCAAAGCCAACACGTCCCAAAACTCAGTTGCGGGCAGTCGTGGGCTGCGTTCGGATAGATAAGCCATATTTGTGGTGAGCTGTGTTTGGATAGATGAACCATATTTGACGCCCGTTCGTCAAATAAGAGAGCGGAACCCTCGTCTTCGCGCTGGTGGGCCTGTCCACTTGAGTTTTCCTGATTTTTCATATTTCCTTCATTTGCCGGTTTTTGTTTCGTTCTTCCTTTTTTTCATCTCTTTTATTTACTTATCTAGGAGTATTTCTTAATGGTTTTTATTTTTTATTATTTAGTGTTATTCTCGTTCATGTTATTTATTTTTGTTTTCTAACATCATAGCAATATTTTTTACCGTGTAATACGTGAACAATTATTTTGTACTTCCCTGCGAAACAAAAGAATTATTTTTGTACGACTCATGAAAACAATGATCCCCGCGTCCATTTTTTTGAACTATATGGATTTTTAAGCCTTGTGATCATTTCAAAACCTCAAAACCTATTTGTTTTACTGGATGATCATATATTTCACCTTCTTTTAACCAAGCGAACAATTTTTCGAACTACACAAACATATATTAAAACCTCGTGGACATTTTTTGAGGAGAATTTTTTTTGCTACGATCACAACAAACTAAAAGGTTGGGAGAGGTTCTATGTCTAACTCGTGGTTCTGCAAACAAGGATTGAATATTTTCAACAAGCTCGACTGAAGTTGAAGATCGGTTAATGCATTGACTAATTTTGTTCCACTCTCTTTCTTGATAGCCTGATATGTGAAAACCATATCGATGATCTTCATAGTTTATTATGATATAATCTCACATCTTTGCACCATACCATTAATTTATACCATCTGTTGTCAATGATTTACGGGTTTTCTCATGAAATTCCGTTGTTTTGGTATCTAATTATGTTAGGTAGCAAACCTTGCTTTTCGCATTTTAAACTTTTAGGAACCTTTCGGTGTCAAATGGATCTAGGATTATTTTTGAGTTTTTAAGTAAAATCAAGATTTGGAGATCAAGACGACGTCCGGGAGCGGGTGACCGCGGCTATAGATAACCCCCTCAGTGCGCCTAGTGGGCCTAGAACCCAGAGGAGGGGATCTAGCCCCCTCGGTCCTCCATTTGCCTAAGTTTTTGTACCACCTTCTTTGTTTTGAACTAAAACCATCTATCTAAGATGTGGTTTCGTGAACTTATCAGAGCAGGTGGTGCAAATCGAGAAACATCAAAAACATAAGGCAGACCTCTGGCATCGGAGGACAGTTCGAGGGAGAACCGCAATCGGAGTTGCCTCCATTAGCCTCTCATTAATCGCAAACGCTTCCTTGTCGTTGTCCACCATAAGTGGGAGTAATCTACACGTGTGCTATGGGTTTCTTGGTAGTATAATTATCATAGCTCTCCATGTGATATCATTGTTCTAAACCATATTTGAGAGTTGGGGCTAATCTACTTTTCTAATGTCGTTACCGGGGAGCGTAGTGTTCAGGCTTTTATTCATGTTCGCTATTATCATTTCTGCTTTCTACACATCTTGCAGGCACTCAAGTTACACACGTTCACCACTCTAACTTGCTTGGTTGTGAATTTTATTTTTTTGGGTTTACCATTTACGATTTTAGCACTACTGTTAGCATAGTTTGTTATTCCTTAATTTCAGTTTTCGCTGGTGAAAGTGCATGGTGCCCCCATGTGTGGTTTTTGTAATTAATGACAATCCTTATGGACTGATGTTTGCATTGAGATATTCTTGTAGATCTTGTCCAGAGGAAAACATTAGAGTTCATGTGTTGGACTCTAGAAGATTATATGATGACCAATGTTCTATCCAAGGGTTTATATGAAGAATGGTCATGTGTAGAGTTGAGCATATTGCAAGTATGTTTTGAAGGATTCAAGACATCATCTTTGTGAAGAGAGAGAAGATTATGAAGTGCAAGTTCAAGAGAAGCATCACGAAGAAATCTTATGCTTGAATCTTGCCACCCATGTGGAGATATTGGTCAAGTGAAGATGTGCCTATGAGAGGCTCTCCCACATTGGAGTATGGGGGAGCAACATGTGAATCTTCATCAAGCGAAGCGTAATCAAGAAAGGTGGTCCACTTGAAGAGATCAAGATCGTCATCATCTAGCTCAAGTGGAATGCGCAAGGCAAAGGTATGATCTTGATAGGGTTTCTATTTTACCGGTCTCATGGTATTAGTGGGAGACCGGGTTATAGGTTAGACGGCGTACTATCAAGAGGGGCTCTCAAGTGAGTAACTTGATCGCATTTTTGTGGAGAGCTCAAATCTTTGCATACTTGGCATATCATCTTTCTTGGTTGTTATTTGACTTTTATCCATGTGAGAATTTAGAGCTTGTGTTCATCTCCATACGAAGCTTTAGTTCATCAAAAACGGATTTCATATGCATATCTTGTTGCGTTTTTAATGTTGAAGGTTTTACCGGCTTGTCTTTTCTAAGGGAGGTCAAACTCTCTCCTTGTGGCTTCCTCCTCACATGATGAACTATGATGTTTCTCTGCATGATCTTGAAGGGCTTTTCGTTGCGATTCCAATGAGCCCAAGATCATCGAAATCGGAGTCCGGATGAAAAAGTTATTGTAGTTTTCGTTTTGTTGTTTCTGTTAGTTTTCAGAAAACCGGATATTCCGGGTTGTTTTGGACCGGAATATCCGGCCCCTAAGTTTGCTCGAGCTGAAAACTGCTAAGGACCAGGACGCACAACCTTCTGGAGGTAACCGGATATTTGATACCGGATATTTCTAAAATGAACCGGAATATCCTATGAACCGGATTATCCTATCCCAAATTGAACCGAATTATCCTCTTTTCTCTGGGTACAACGGCTCCTTTTCCGGGGACCTATAAAAAGGCCCCTTCTTCCCCATTGAGACTAGAGCTTCCAAGCACGAAATTGCCCCCCATTTTTGACCTCTTGAATCTTTAATTTCTCTCTATTCCTTCATGATTCTTGCCTCAAATTAGAGAGAAAAGAGAGAGTAGATCTAGATCCACATTTTCACCAATCCATCTCTCCTCTAAGTGAGGGGGACCCTTTGGATCTAGATCTTGGGGTTCCATTTGTTTAGTTCTTCTTTGTTCTTCCTCTCTTCTCCCCCCATAAGCATTAGTTGCTTTTGGTGGGATTTGAGAGTGAAGGATTCGAGCACTTGTGCTCTTGCCATTGTTTTGTGCATCGGGTTATGCTCTCCACGAGGATTCGTGGAAGTTGAAAGTTCATGAGCTTGTTACTCTTGGGTCATTGGACCCTAAACTACTTTGTGGTGGTTGAGACCTTTTGTGGTCACTTGTAGCCATCCAGGAGCCCCCAATCTAGTTGTGGGTTGTGCCTCGGGTTGTTGTTGTAAAGTCTCCGGATTCCGCCTCGAAGGATTCCGATAGTGGAAGGTGAACCAAACCTTTTGTGGTGCGGTTCATCGGAGAAGAAGGTGAAACCTTTGTGGCGTTGAGACCGACCTGTTGTGGTGGCTCACACCTCTCCAACGAGACGTACTCCCTAAAAAGGAGGAACTCGGAAATACATCCTCGTCTCTGCGTGCCTCGGTTATTTCTATACCCGAGCTCTTTACTTATGCACTTTACATTGTGATAGCCTTCGTGCTTGAAGTATTCTATATTGCTATCAACTTGTTGCTTTTCTTGCTTAGCATAAGTTGTTGGTGCACATAGGTGAGCCTAGTATATTTAGATTGTTGGCTTGTTAATTTAAACACCTAAGTTTTATTCCGCATTTATCGAGCCTAAACCGGAAAAGTTTTAATCGCCTATTCACGCCCCTCTAGGCGACATCCTTATCCTTTCAATTGGTATCAGAGCCTCGGCTCTCTTTTTGGGCTTTACCGCCTAGAGAGTAAAGATGTCGTTTAGAGAATTAGTGCATGATCCCACTTTTATATTCGATGGCACATATTATGATGTTTGGAAAATTCGCATGCTTAATCTTTTTAGGGCCATGGGTCAAAATTATATCAAGAGTATTGTAGATGTGGGTTTTCTCCTCCAAAGGATTCCCAAGAATTATCTTTAGAGGATGGGAAAACTCTCATATCGATACTCAAGTATCTAATGGTCTTATTTGTGTTTTGAGCGATGTAGTTCTTGGTTCAATCATGCCTTTTCGGAATGCTCATGAGTTTTGGACAAAACTTCAAGATAAATATGACGTTTCCAACATTATTGAGGATGATTGTTCTCCCTCCACCCCCGATCGTGATGAGTTCACATCTTCTTCCACTTCACCAACATGTGTTTTGACACAAGGTAATGATATGGTGAGTGGTGATAGAAATTACTTTGTTAATGGTGAATATTCTATTGACTATACTTCATCTCTATCTCATTGCAATGTTCTATCTTTGGACTTAAACTCTTCTAGCACTCCAAATGTCTTAAATGCTAGTGTTGATAGTCCTTGCATATAATGTAATAGTTGCTTAACTAAATCTCATGATGATATGCTCTTTGTCTTGTTGTCATGAAAATAATGCTTCCATATCCTCTAGTACTTGTATGGCTAACAATGTAGAGGAATCCCAACATTTGTTGGAACAAGACATGGACCTCAATGGTGCTTCAAGTAATTCTTCATCATCTTTGTCCACTACTCACTTTTGCCTTATGGCTAAGGATTCAAAGGTATATCCTACTTCGAATCCCAATATATCTCATAATGATGATGATGATGATGAGGATGAAGAAAATGATATTGATGCTTCCATTCATGAGATGGGTAAAATAGTTCTTCATGCGCTTTCAAAGAATAAAATTGCTCGTGATAACTTCTTAGAAATCATGAGTACCTTTGTTCACTGCAAGCTTACTATTGAGTTTTTGGAAACCCAATTTGATGAGAAATGTAAAATTGAGAGAGAAGATGCTATGGAAAAAACATCCTTAGAGAATGCCCTTGAGGAAGAGCAAGAGTTCGAGTGTCACTTGAGGAGACTTGAATCTCTTGATGAAACAAATGATCTAATTATTGCTAAAATCATTAAGGAAAGAGATCATGCTCTTGCTAAATGTAAAGTGCTTAAAAAGGAAAAGGTTGAATTTGGTGTTGGCAATGCTAGACTAATTGAGGACATAGAGAGACTTGACAAAGCTCATAAGGCTTTGGAAAGTGAACACTCTCTCCTTAGCAAGTCTCATGATCAACTCCAAACTCAACTATCTAAAAATGATGAGCTTGCCAAGTTGTCTCCTTCCATTGCTAATGATAATGATGCTTGTGCTACTACTCCACTTCTCGTGAAGCATCTATTTTGAAGGAGAATGTTGAGCTAAGGGCTCAACTTGAGTTGCTAACTAGCAAGTATGGGAAATTGGAAGAAAGTCATGAAAAGCTCTCTAGCTCTAATGAGATCTTCTAGCATCTATGCTAAGCTAAAGTTAGCTCATGAGCTACTATGTCAAAGGTAACATCTTGTGAGCCTCATGTGGTCACTAGCACAATCTCTACTAAAAATGCTATATCGTCATGTGCTAGTCCTAGTAATTCTACATCACATACTATGCTAAATCTTGTGATGAATTACTTTCCTTGCCTTGTTGCTCTAACAATGAAGCATCACTTCCTCTAGTGTTTGTGTTGATACTAACCATGTAGAGGAATTAAATGAGCTCAAGGCCCAAGTCACTTCTTTGAAGAAAGACTTGGAAAAGCGTCATGTTGGAGATTCTACACTTGACAATATGTTGAGTGTTCAAAGACGCCCCAATGACAAGAGTGGACTTGGATTCAACTCCAATATCAAGAACAAGTCCAAGTATAACAAGAAGAAAAAGGGCCAAGAACAAGTTAAAGATTCGGCCAAGATTATTTGCTTCAAGTGCAAAGTTGAAGGGCACCATGTTAGATCTTGCCCTTTGAAGAAGAAGTCTCTTAGTGAGAAGCAACAAGGGAAGAGGCCTCAAGCTCAAACTCAAGTTCCTCAAGTTGAAGAACGGCCACTTCCCAAGAAGAATCAAGCTACCCCTCCTCAAGTCGAGATTCCAACTAAGAAGAAGGGAGGAAGCAATGTTGCTACATATGCCGTGAGAAGGGCACTTTGCTTCTTCATGCACTAATGGTACCTTATCCAACCCCATTATAATTGATGATGTTTATTCTCTTCGAAAGGATAAGGTTGGCAATGTGTTTGCCAAATATGTTGGTACTCAAAGTGGTGTCAAGAAAAGAACCATTTGGTTGCCAAGCCTATTGTGACTAACCTCTTAGGACCCAACTTGGTTGGGGACCAACAAGCTAAAACTTGATCAATAGGTGTTGTTGGAGGGCATTGGAGACTTGGCTACATTATGAAGAATTAAGGGATCTTCATCAATTATATTCTCTCAAGTCAAGTCATTTGATTATATTGTTCTATCTCATATCCAATGTTCCTCCTTGCGGTAACTTGTGCTTATATCATATATACATTGAAAGTTGCTTGCACCCTTGCATGTGTTTGGTTTTGTACCTTGCTAGTGTTTGTATGTGTTGTGCTCTCTACTTACTTATCTTGAGAAATCAAGTATGTATGTTGGTTTGCACACCATTTACTTGTGTTGAGCCTTATTGCTTTTATTTGATATTTATCTTGTTGGCTCTCTTTTTGAGAGATTAATGGACTATCCCATTTTGGGGAGTGATATGCTTTGTGCACTTCACAATCCTAAAAATGTGTATACATGAGGAATACCACTTAGTGTTGATATATCAATATTATCTACTCTCTATGTGGTATGTCATTCTCATGAGAAATTCAAATTCTATAACGTCCATTAATTATCTCTAGTTGGTTTTGTTTGCCTCTTGTTAAGAAAATTGGGTAATCACATTATGGGGGAGTAATAAGCTTTGTGCATATTACAAGCCTAGAAAATGTGAACATGTGAGGTATTGCCACTAGAATTGATTTATCAATAATCTTATTCCTATGTGGCATGATGCTCAAACAAGTTCCATATTTGCTTAAATCCTTTTTGTCTCTCACTCTTTTGGATCTTGTTTGTGATAGACGTTCTTGGTATGGCTTTCCCCAAATATGTTCACATATATCTTTTTGGGAAACCAATTGCTTCAAGCTACTCTTTGTAGTTGCTTTGCATGATCGTGTGAATTTTGAAGCTATCAAGAATATCTATCTTTCTAAGCATGGCTTTTAATTCCTATCCTTTGACATATGCTTATTTGTTGTGGAGTTGGTCTTATATCATTCCGATACCACCGAGAAATATTTACATATACTCCTTGTCCATGACAAGTGATACTCATAATTGTGGTGGAATTTGTAGACCATCTTCATTTTGGCTCTTGCTTTGAATTGCCTTATTTTATTGCCAAGATTTGTTTTGATCTAACTCTTGTTTGTCTTCCTTGCATCTTTTGGATCCTTTGTTGCTCTACTCGAAATTTGTTTTGTGCTTTCTTGAGTGGGGAAAAGCAATGATCCAATTCTTGTGCATTGACATTCAAAAGTCATACTTCTTGATAATGCACTATTCTTGGGGAAGCTATCCTACTTTGAGTAGAACACCGTTCTTTAAATTGGTATTGCATCTTCTTGCCTTTCTTGAACTGACTAGTGTTTGAATAATATATATATGGAGAGTAATGATCTCATTTGTGTGCATATTGTATTCAAATACAAAATCATAAATAATGCACACATCTTGGTGGAGCTATCCTATATGCTTTTGAACATTAGTTTGCTTCATTTGGTATTTTGATACCGATACATGTCTCTTTAGAAGACAAACATTTTTTGTCTTGGTACTTTGTGCCATCATGAAAAGTTTAGAGGGTTTGGTTTATTCCTTGCTCTTATTTTTTTGGTATGTTTTCAAAATTGGTACCTTTATCATGTGTTGATTTGGGTCTTTGATATAATTTGGGCAATTCATTTTCTTGTCACACTTTGTGTGCCTTCTTGGTTTAATTGGTGTTTTGTCCAAATTGTACCGCGTTTGGTTCTTGAAAGTCTTATGCATGCATATTTACTATATGTATATCTTATGGATTGCTTACTTTCGTTGATCCAATATATAGGATAAACTCCATCAAATCCTAATTGTTTAAGATGTGCATGAAATTCAATTTCATACAATACGCACATATTTATGTGGAGTTTGTCCTAGCCAATGAGTTTGGGTATCATGTTGTACTTGAATTTATTTTAGGTACATTGCAGATGCATTGGAAACTTGTTTCATCTACGAGGAATGTGTTGTCACCATGTGCTTATTGGAGCCAAACTTGGATGATCATGAACACTTATCTTCTACATCACCCAATGCTACCTCGGTAACAAGTATCTACTCATGCATACATTTCTAGCTTTCAACCTTGTGTAGGTTGTTTCATGGCATGAATCTCTTTTGTTGCAATTCATTTGGTTCTTACAAAACAACTTTATTGCAAATGTGGCAAGCCGGGATGATTACATATCAAGGGGAATATATATAATCATTTTCATGATTCACCAATCCCAAATATGTTAATCTAGCACTTTCTACTCTATGTCTCGCATATGCAATATTGATGTTTTTCAAAATCATTTGCCTTTTGCGATACTTGTTATCTTTCTCGGAGCATCCCATTTTTCACCTTATCCCTTGTGGATATTTTTTATGCTATGATGAGTATGTGTTGGAAGTTCATCTATATCCCTTTAAGATAAAATTGAGCTTTGTGCTATGCTTTTAAGCAAAGATCTTATTGGTGTATTTATAACTTTCTCTTTAATATAATGTTCTCTAACTTTGTACCTATTTTGTGTGTGCATGTTTCTTTGTGGACTTAGTGTCTACTTAGGAACTTATACACATGAGAGTAGTTACATCTTTAATTCATATTCCTTTAGTGACCACCTTTTATTCCTTTTTGATTCTTTGGTGGTTTCTAAAAGCCACAAGCTTTGCCTTTCATTTGGTATACTTTTGCATCTTAGTAAGCTTGTGGACCTATTTGCTATCTTCGTAGGGTTGTGTGTATGTGAAAGACATGATATGCACTATGTGCCTCATATTTTGAAAGACTATGTTGATGCTCGCTCATCCTTGTATAAGTCTACTAAAATGTCTTTCTATATCACACCCATCTCTTTCGGTTGAGCAAGTCTTTATTTGTCGCTTCTTGCTATTGTTGCTCAACATTTTGTTTGTTGCAAGCTGTATTGACTCTTTTCCCATTTTTGCTCTCTTGCACCTGTTTGTGTTCAAATTATCTAGGAGGGAGTGAGGATTCCATGTTGTGCACACCATATTGAAATGCAAATCCTACATTGTGCACGTACCTTGGGGAGTTCCCTCTTGATTTTTAGAACACTTGGTTGGTCTTATCATAATATCTTGTTTTGTTCAACTGGTTTTTCGGATCCTTTGTTTGGTTACTTCTTTTGTCGAAGTATCTTTCAATTTGATTTCCTTTTGCAATCTTTGGATCCTCAATATAGTTTGATCTCCCCCAACTATTCGTCATTGGATATGTGCATTTAATTTCACTCATTTTATGAGAAATGCACACACTATGGGGGAGCTCTTTCTATATTGGCCTTCTACATTTTTCCTCCCATTTCGGCAATCGATGCCAATGGGGGAGAAGTTTAGAGGGTTTATGGAAATTTGGTTTTATGCTAGTTTGTTCTTAAGCATTTGCCTTTCTTGCTCTTCCATCCTTGCTCTTTATGTTGCATGGTTGCTTATTATTTATTATAAAAACCCTCGTAAAAGGGATTGCCATTAATTACCAAAATGGGGGAGATTGAAAGTGCATGGTGCCCCCATGTGTGGTTTTGGTAATTAATAACAATCCTTATGAACTAATGTTTGCATTGAGATGTTCTTGTAGATCTTGTCCATAGGAAAACATTGGAGTTAATGTGTTGGACTCTAGAAGATTATATGATGACCAATGTTCTATACAAGGGTTTATATGAAGAATGATCATGTGTAGAGTTGAGCTTATTGCAAGTATGTCTTGAAGGATTCAAGACATCATATTTGTGGAGAGAGAAGATTATGAAGTGCAAGTTCAAGGGAAGCATCTCGAAGAAATCCTATGCTTGAAGCTTGCCACCCATGTGTAGATATTGGTCAAGTGAAAATGTGCCTATGAGTGGCTCTCCCACATTGGAGTATGGGGGAGTAACATGTGAATCTTCATCAAGCGAAGCGTAATCAAGAAAGGTGGTCCACTTGAAGAGATCAAGATCGTCATCATCTAGCTCAAGTGGAAAGCGCAAGACAAATGTATGATCTTGATAGGGTTTCTATTTTACCGGTCTAATGTTAATAGTGGGAGACCGGGTTATAGGTTAGACGGCGTACTATCAAGAGGGGCTCTCAAGTGAGTAACTTGATCGCATCTTTGTGGAGAGCTCAAACCTTTGCATACTTCGCATATTATCTTTCTTGGTTGTTATTTGGCTTTTATCCATGTGAGAATTTAGAGCTTGTGTTCATCTCCATATCAAGCTCTAGTTCATAAAAAACGGATTTCATATGCATATCTTGTTGCGTTTTTGATGTTGGAGGTTTTACCGCCTTGTCTTTTTAAGAGAGGTCAAACTCTCTCCTTGTGGCTTCCTCCTCACTTGATGGACTATGATGTTTCTCTGCATGATCTTAAAGGGCTTTTCGTTGCGATTCCAACGAGCCTAAGATCATCGAAATCGGAGTCCGGATGAAAAAGTTATTGCAGTTTTCGTTTTGTTGTTTCTGTCAGTATTCAGAAAACCAGATATTCCGGTTTGTTTTGGACCGGAATATCCGGCCCCCAAGTTTGCTCGAGCTGAAAACTACTAAGGACCAGGACGCACAGCCTTCTGGAGGTAACCGGATATTTGATACCGGATATTTCTAAAATGGACCGAAATATCCTATGAACCGGATTATCCTATCCCAAATTGAACCGGACTATCCTCTTTTCTCTGGGTGCAACGGTTCTTTTTCTGGGGACCTATAAAAAGGCCCATTCTTCCCCATTGAGACTAGAGCTTCCAAGCATGAAATTGCACCCCCCCCATTGTTGACCTCTTGAATCTTTGATTTCTCTCTATTCCTCCATAATTCTTGCCTCAAATTAGAGGGAAAAGAGAGAGGAGATCTAGATCCACATTTCCACCAATCCATCTCTCCTCTAAGTGAGTGGAACCCCTTGGATCTAGATCTCGGAGTTCCATTTGTTGAGTTCTTCTTTATTCTTCCTCTCTTCTACCCCATAAGCATTAGTTGTTTTTGGTGGGATTTGAGAGTGAAAGATTCGATCACTTATGCTCTTGCTATTGCTTTGTGCATCGGGTTGTGCTCTCCACGAGGATCGTGGAAGTTGAAAGTTTGTGAGCTTGTTACTCTTGGGTCATTGGACCCTAGACGCCTTTGTGGTGGTTGAGACCTTTTGTGGTCACTTGTAGCCATCCGGGAGCCTCAATCCAGTTGTGGGTTGTGCCCCGGGTTGTTGTTGTAAAGGCTCCGGATTCCGTCTCGAAGGATTCCGATAGTGGAAGGTGAACCAAACCTTTTGTGGTACGGTTCATCGGAGAAGAAGGTGAACCCTTTGTGGCGTTGAGACCGACCTGTTGTGGTGGCTCACACCTCTCCAACGAGACATACTCCCCTAAAAAGGAGGAACTAGGGAATACATCCTCGTCTCCGCGTGCCTCGGTTATTTCTATACCCAAACTCTTTACTTATGCACTTTACATTGTGATAGCCTTCGTAATTGAAGTATTCTATATTGCTATCACCCTGTTACTTATCTTGCTTAGCATAAATTGTTGGTGCACATAGGCGAGCCTAGTATATTTAGGTTGTTGGCTTGGTAATTTAAACACCTAAATTTTATTCCGCATTTATCAAGGCTAAACCGGAAAAAATTTAATCGCCTATTCACCACCCCTCTAGGCGACATGCTTGTCCTTTTAGCTGGTTCCTGTTAGCCGAATCTATGGCGTTGTGGCAATTTTTTTGTTTCGGTGCAATATGTTCTCGGTAGATCATGGCCGTCAATGTCTTTTGATTTGCATCGGCAAATTCGTAATTGTAACAACGATGCTATCTTGAATTCATTGGTGCTCTAGACGTCGAGGGATGACATGAAGCTCGGCCACGACACGCCACAGGTAGAAACTGAGGTTGCCGCGGTGTAGCACGTCATTGATCCCCAAGATTTTGGATGTTATTTTTTATTGCTCCAAGAATATTTTCCTATGGGTTTGTTCTAATTTGTATATATGGCCTTTAGCCTTATCAAAAAAGAAAAATTAAGTTTGAGTGAGAAAAAAAAGTAGACTTGCAGTAGAAGCTGAGGTTGGGTGCAGCCGTTCTACGGGGACACGCCATAGGTTAGACCTCGCCAGCTGGGACTTTTGCTTCGGTACATCCCCCCTCCAAACTCAAACACAAAAACGGTTGAGATCGCACCATTTGCTTTCAGCTGAACATGTTATAACTACAAATGAGGTGGGGCTTGATTAGGTGGCTTTGCAAGAACTAGGGAGGAACACCCTTCATAACAAAGGGCATGATGGGTATTAACAAAATATTAAGTCATTATTAACGAATAAGTATGGCCCATTTTTTGACTACGTATTATAGACTTTGTACAAACATATTTGTATGAATCGTATGGTCTGCGTAGCCTTGTTCTCATGGCCCACTGCTCGTGGTTGCCCCACCCCCGTGTACTCGTCGTCATGGTGCCTCTGTCGCCTGCTGCGCATGCAAGCTCTCCATCCATCTGCTTCCATAGCTGGAGGTACCTACGCGGTTGCATCGTATATGTACGTGGGTATACAGGATTAGATCTAGATCTCAGTGTACCTATTTAATTAAATCAATCAGATAATTATCCCTAAAAAGACCAATCAGATAATTAATTAATTGGACCTAATTGCCCTTTTCAGTTTGGGGAGGGGGATGTACCGAATCACTCCTCCGCCAGCTGGTGCTCCTGCAAGTCCTCGCGTGGTCGTGCCCAGTCTTCCTTCTTCCTACTTTTCCCCCCAGTACCCCCAGTGAAAAAAAAAAAATACCAGTGCTGCAATAGCCATGGCCGCCACCTCCACCTCCCGCCTGGACCTTCCCCCCGCCGCACCTCCGTTCGACTTCTCCGTGGCCTACGTCCCGGGCAGCTCTACTCCACAAAGGCCCATCCTTTCGCCCTGCCGCCCAACTGTCTCCTCCCGCCGCCACCGCTGCCGGCGGCGTGCGGCGGGCTCGCTCCCGCGGGCTGCCCCTACTCTGCGGGGCTGCCTCACGCGTTCCCGGACTTCCCATGGACGCCGCCGCCGCCGCTACCGGCGAGGCGTTGCAGCATCGCGGAGATCGACGAGTCCCCGCGTGCGGAGGTGGAAGATAACTTCTCCCCTCGCTCTGTCCTCACGCCCTGGAGAAGGGCGACGCCCGCCTCGCCGCCGCCGCCTCTGCCTCAGTCTCTCGGGGTTGGGGGCGCCAAACCAGCCTTCGATCCAAACAGCGACAAGACTTCTCTCATGATCTGCAACATCCCCAACAGCTTCGCGTGAGTGTGCAGCCATTTCCCCCCTTTTCTTTCTTCAATCCCGTGGGTGCAAACATCAATCCATTGATTCTTGGTCGACGCGGTGCAGGAAGCGGAGGTTCATGGCCATCCTCGACCAGCATTGCGCCCAGGAGAACGACAACCCCGAATGGCGCGTCGTCGGCGGCGGCAAGTTCGTCAGATCGGAGTACGACTTCCTCTACCTCCCAATAGACTTCAGGTACACATTCCGCCCTTTTTCTGCTACCGCGCACCTGTATTTGGCTTTTGATTTCTCTGATCTGAACCTGTTTTGCTGGTGTGTGATTCTGTTTGCGGCGGCGCAGGAGGAAGTTCAACAAGGGCTACGCTTTCGTTAACATGACGACGCCGACGGCGGCGCGCCGGCTGCACGCCTTCCTCCACGGTCACAGCTGGGCCGCCGTGGGCTCCGCGAAGGTGTGCGAGGTTGTGCACGCGGACATCCAGGTACGCACGCACGCAGTCCCCTCTATAGGCCCGCCGTGTTCACCTCCGGCACCGGCGCTGTTACTCGAACTAACCTTTGCCTGCTCTGCTCGCAGGGGGTGGACGCGTTATCGAAGCACTTCTCCTGCTCTAGGTTCCCCTGCGGCGGCAACAAGGACTACCTTCCGGTGCGCTTCGGCCCGCCTCGGGACGGCGTCCGGCCGACGGTGGAGCGCGTCATCGGCCGCGCGGTGGCCCGCCCCCGCTGATCGATCCGCAATTCCGCACGTATGTCATGTGTCCTCCAAGTTTTAATCTGAACTTTGGACGAGTAGTAGAGTATCCGGTCAGGGCCTGAGGTTTCTCAAGGTTTTAAGCCTTAGGATAATAATGATGTGTTCTGATGTGAGATGTACTGTTTGCTTCCTAGAATTATTAATCTGAACTTGAACTGCCTACTCTGGATGAACTGGCTGGCAGTGTCATGTGCTAATTCGTATAAAAAGTCGCGGACTCTGGATTAGTGGTCTCATCTAAGTTGTTCCAAGTGTTCTCCTTTTGGGGATAATTCTCTTTTGCATGATTGCAGGAAAATAACATTCTTTGTTGCTCTGCCTCCGTCCCCTTCTTTTTTAAAAGTTGCTCAACCTATTTACTCTGATACCATGTAGGCAATTCATTTGTAATTTACTAGTACTTTAAATTGTTGAAAACGTGTATTTTAGACCAAACAAGAACTTTAAAATGGCCGATGTGATCTCAGAAATGAGTGCCATGAATAACTAAGATTCTTGTAAAGAGATAGTTATGTGGTGACTCATTGTATATGACCGTCAAGATTGGTTTTAATTTTGATTATTTTGGTTGTTCAACTCCATCCTGTATTTTCTTCAATATTTGATGCAGTTTTTGTCCCAAAATATCTCTATTGTTTGTGTTCTACGGCAAACTTTAAAAATTTGACGAAGTTTGTAGGAAGATGTTAACATAATGTAATATACCAAATGAAAGACCAATATACATCATGAAATATTGTTTCATAGTGTATTGTTTATTACAAATGTCGGTACTATCTAGTTCTGTAAAATTAGTTTTGGATATTATAATATAGACTACATGCAAACGGAAACGAGTGAACAGACACTGCAATCTGGATGAGAATCTGAAACCAGAAAGACAAGTGAAAAAGGAGGATACATAGATCCAATTCAGAAAAAAAATTTCGAACATCTTATAATTCTGAATGGATGTATTATTGCATATGGCAAAACAAAACAGACTTGGTTTGGTTTGCAGTCAGTCACTGTAGCAGATTCCCTAGGTCTTCTCATTTTCGGAAACTGTCGAGATATATAGAAAGTACTCACTCTGGCAGAAGCTATAATGGTTTTCTGTCCTGAAATTAGTAAAGATCGTCCTAAAACAGCCCAGTAGTCTTTTAAAATTGGGGAAAACTGCCCAAATAAATCCGCTTTCCCCAAATTGGCACGAAAATATTGCGCTCCTGCCCCTCGTCTGAAGATGAGAGCTGCTACCTTTCTTTTCACGCGGAAGAATCTACACAGCACATTGCGTTCCTACCCCTCGTCTCCGCCGCTTCAGTGGCCCTCCATGTGGACCGAGATCCAGTGCCTCGCTCATGGCAAGGCACACGTTGCCTTGAGGCCTCAAATCCACCGTCCGACTTGCATCCGATGGCCAGAAGCAGTCAACGGCAAATAGACTTGGTTCGCTCGGTCCATCCCTTTCCTCTGTTCGACTGTTCCTCATGCGCGGCGGAGCGAGTCGAGCTGCTGGTCCCGTCGCCGAGCCTCGCTGCTGCTGGTCCCGTCGCCGAGTTGCAGGAAAAGGAACCAGCCCCGTCAGGGCCGCCGCGAGGAAGGGAGACGAGCCGCTCCGACTGCTCCTCCAGGACGAGCCGCTCCACATGAGGAAACAGCCTCGACGGCCGCCCACCTCTGGCTGCTCCGTCCGCATGCCCTCCGGCGGCTGTCTCCACCCGTTCCGACGGCCCCTCCGCGTTCCTCCACACTATGACGGGCCGCTCCGACTGCCACGGGCGCCCTGGACCTGGCAGCAGCGAGGCAGGACTGCAGTGAACATAAATAGCAAATTCAGTTAACACTAGGACAGCTTCAGGAAACGAAATTCAATAAACTTGTACAATTGGGCTACCTGCTGTGTGCTGGAGTCTAACGGCAGAGAGCTGCCAGGAGCTCGATGTATCCTGTCGTGTGCTGGTGAAAACTACCGGGAGCGGAGAAGCTCGGTTGAGGAGAGGTCACGGGGGTGCGAAAGGGATCGTCGGAGCTGACGCCGTCACACCCGGGCGAGGAGCTCGTTGGAGCGGGGTGGGGAGGAGAAGGCCGTGGGGGCGGTGGGCCTTGCCGGCGTCGTTCATCTGGTGGCCGCCGCCGGAGCTCCCATGGATGCCTTCCCACGGCGACGACGGCGGCAGAGCTCTGCACGGGAGTTCCCTTCCCGTGGTGATTTTGCCTTGCGCGCGTGAGGACTGAGGACGGGAAGACCAGGTTATTTGCCGTTGACTGCTTCTTTCCGTCGGATGCAGGTGGACGGTGGATTTGAGGCCTCAAGGCAACGTGTGCCTTGCCTTGAGCGAGGCACTAGATCTCTGTCCCCTCCATGTGCCGGCGCCGCACATCCTCCGGCCAACGGGCAACAACGTGACACCACCAAACCGATGTGAGGGTTTTCAGGTCTTCATGTAAAGAAAGGTAATTTTATAGTGACGAGAAGGGTTTTCAGGATGATATTGATTCTTTTTCGCTTATAGTTTGGTGGCATATAACTCCATGCTACATTTCTGCCATAAAATTATTATAATTGCTGCACCTTTTTCTCTGTTGTTAACATGCCTAGGTTATTTTTTGAACCTCGGCAATGCCTTTGATTAATAAAGTCGAAAGGAGTTGGACAGTTTATAAGAGAAACTGACTGAAAACCATACAACAGAACGCACCACATCGGCCCAAGGCCACGCCCTAAAAACGAATCGACGACCATGTCACCGTAGCAACTATAGCCGACACTAACACAGTGAAGGCGACCTCAACGCAATGAGAAACCCGGATCCACCGCTCCGACATCCACGCAGGCCTAAAGGCCACGCCCCAAAAAGGAGTCGACGACCATGTCAACTTAGCAACTATAACCGACACTAAACACGGCGGAGGCAACCTCAATGCAAGGCAAAACCCGGAGCTGCCTTTCCGACATCCACGCCGGCCCCAGGGCTGCTCACCACCTAGCCGAAGACAAAGAAGTCGCCACCGCCAACCACCAGCACTCCACAGATCCCTCTGGCCGGTTGAACATCCAAGGCGAGACCCCAAGAGGCAAGCGACGCAAGAGCGCCGTCCTCGCCCGATCCCGTGTGGGATCTAGGGTTTCCCCCGGAGAACCCGGTGTAGAAAAGGCGAGAAAACCACCTCGATGATGCCTTCAAGAAGGACGCGGCACCCAAGGGCATCGCCATCGTCGGCCCCAATAGACAACCATGGCAGGGCTTTCACCCGGTGATGTGTCGTAAACTCCACAAACCGCACGTCGAGGACCGGCCAGACCACCATCACCGCATGCCGCAGCCATCGCGGCACCTCACGCCACGGCAGGTGCCATGTCGACCATGACCCTGCCTCAGCCACAGTTCCGGGGTCACCGCCCCGGCTTCCTCCTCTCGGCCACGTAGCAACTAGCAAGGGGCTCAGCGCCCTCCACTCCGCTTTGACCTCGGCGTCGAGGACAAGGCTGCTGCCCTTGCCACCCTCACGGCCAAGAGGAACATGCCTAGGTTATACTAGTTAGTAACATTTGTAGTGGTAATGATGAGAGTGGATTTTTGGAGACCGAGTTACATGGTGGCTGTTTTTTTGAAAATTCAAAATCGACATTTTAAAGTTTTCAAAAATCGCGAAAAAAATCCCGGGTGTAGATATTGTCGATATCTACAATCTTGCAAAATATCAACTCTAAATTCGTTATATTTTGGGATGTACAAAAAAGACAAATCAGTGACAATTTTCAAAATTTCGAAACTGTGCATTGTTCACCACTCAGATCCACTTGTTTGTCTTTTTTGTGCAGTCCAAAATACAACAAATTTAGAGTTGAAATTTTGCACGATTGTAGATCTATACAATATCCACATCCGGGAATTTTTTCATGATTTTTAGATTTTTGAAAAAACGACCATCATGTAGCCGGGACTCCAGAATAAGTTTTTGTGGTAAAGATCTGCTAAAAGGGAGAGTGGATTTTTGGAGGCTGAGCTATGTGATGGCTGTTTTTTAAAAACTTCGAAATCGACATTTTAAAGTTTCTAAAAAATCACGAAAAAATCCTGGGTTTTGATATTGTCGAGATCTACAGTCTTACAAAATTTTTGGAGGTAAAGGGAGAGTGGATTTTTGGAGGCTGAGCTATGTGATGGCCTTTTTAAAAACATCGAAATCGACATTTTAAAGTTTCTAAAAAATCGTGAAAAAATCCCGGGTTTTGATATTGTCGAGATCTACAGTCTTCCAAAATTTCAACTCCAAATTCGTTATGTTTTGGACTGTATAAAAACGACAAATCAGTGAAAATTTCAAAATTTTGAAACCGTGCATTGTTCACCACTCAGACCAACCGTTTGTCTTTTTTGTGCAGTCTAAAATATAACGAATTTAGAGTTGAAAACTTTGCACGACTGTAGATCTATACAATATCCACATCCGGGAATTTTTTTGCGATTTTTAGAAATTTTAAAATGTCAATTTCGAATTTTTGAAAGAACGGCCACCATGGTAGCTCAGGCTCCAAAATAGGTTTTCGGCTAGAAGGTTCATGTTTACAGTGCAGGATGTGTTATGAACTGTAGGATCCTTGCACAAGAAACAATTGTAAATTCTGTGGCACACGAAGGGGGAAGCGCAAGTCAACAAAGCCCTTGGTGGTGTGAACGGGGTGTCAAAGTCGGGAGGGCAGTAGAGTCCTGCCACCCAATACAATGTCGTGTGCACAGTCTCGTGCAGTGCAGCGTTGGGTTGGCAGTACAGTACTACAGTAGTACTACAACTACAGGCGTCATGGGCACACGGGACGGGACGGGACCCAGCCGTAGCAGGAAAGACGTGAAAGAGTACTGTCATCTGTACCATAGCAGGAGATTCTTTTGCCGCGCCGGTGAGATACCACCTCCGCTCATAATATGTGATCATTTGAAGAAATGAAAAAGCGTACATGATGAAGATCATACTCGTAGTAATTCGACGGAAGGCTGCTAGATGTAATAGTTATTGTTTCCATCTCCTCGCTCATTGAGGTCACTCCAAGGTCGGTTCGATGTGATCAAGAGATTGTAGCCGTTGGAGTGGTTGCTTCGAGCAAGTGAGGAGTACACCCCAAGTGGCACCGTTTAATCGTTGATGATTATGTGAGTTTCTTATGTATGTCAATTTGTTGTGTGGTTGTTTACTACGAATGTGCTCACATTGTTTACATTTTCAATGTAGGATCGCATTGCCGCTCACGAAAGGTACAAGCAAATGCCGGCATTCAAAGCCAAACCATTTCCCCTCCAACATTGTTGGAAATTGGTTGAGCATAGTGCGAAATAAAAGTTGAGAAACCAAGAAGCTCCATCGAAAAAAAAGTATTTTTGTTTCCATGGATGACGATGAAGATAGTGATGATCAAAAAGGGGAAGAAACATGGGAAATCCCGTTCAAAGAAAGAAGGAGAAGGCGAGGGAGAAGAAGGCACTCGAGGCTGCAAGTTTGAAAGCAAAAATTGATGAGATGGTGAAAAAAAAGGAATTGTTCGCGGCTAACCAATTGTCGTTGGTGAGAGGAAGCAACAAGAGAAGGAGGCAAAGTGGCACCAAATCCGGGAAGATAAGAAGCACAAGGCCGCCTTCCAAGATCAAAGAATTAAGATTGCGGAGGAGAAAACGAAGGTGGACATCATTGCCGGGAGAAAATCTATTTGAGTCTACAAATAGTTTTGCGGTGTCGGGCGAAACAAATCTTTAAATCCGTTTCACCCGACACCGCACGATACCGCATTTTTTTTAAACGGTGCCTTAAACCGCTTTTGTAGTTTGCTTTTCTGAAGATCTTAGCCGCGCCGGCGAGTGCCGCCTCCGTCGTGTGCCCAATTCTGTGATCTTTTGGAGAAATAGAAAGTGTACTGAAGACGATCATCCTCGCAGTAATTTCTGTCTTGTGAGCCTGTGATGCGACGGAAGACTGTGCGATGTAGTAATCGTGATTGACTCTATGTCTGACAGCCTGGCGTTCACGCCGTTCTTTAAATTGTGAAGCGACGGCACAGGGCTGGCGTGAGTGCCGCGGCTACTACTGGTAGCCTATACCGTGGGGGACTGCTTCCATCAGCCTCGTCTCGAGAAACGGGGTCCTTTTTGTTTGTTCCAGTGTAACGCAGCATTCACATTTTGCAGAGTTGCAGCCCAGTAAAAGGATCTCTCGAGATATATATACTGCATCCTAAGTCAAATGTCTTATAGATTTGACCAAATTTCTAATAAAAATATGCCAAAATCTGTAACGGTGAATCTATATAACATGGCAAAATATATTTCGCCCCTTGACCCAGCATCGCCTCTGTGGCGACTTGGGGGAACACTAGGTCAGCGTGTAGTCGGGCCAAGACCGCGCGGCGGATGGCGCGGTGGGCCCTTCTTTCGTGCTGTTGCGTAGGCTCTTGTTGGTGCTTGGGGCGGCGTCATGGTGCTGCTGGAGGCAAGGTTTGGTGGCAACGGCGGCTGCTCCAGAGGTGCACGGGTCAGCGGGTTTGCACGGGTCGTTGGTTGGCTTCGGGCAAAGGTAAGGTCTATATGGCTCTGCCGTCCGGCAGCAGCCGTGGATGTCATACCCCCTCCTTGGAGGCACTGTCGTGAAGTTCATTGGAACTTTCTCAACCCGGGTCATGTTCTCGGGCAAATGCCTACACCCTGGCATAGGGCTCATGCGGTGGTGGCGTACGTTGTTTCTTCCTCTCTAGGCGCCGTCTTGAAAATCATAGATCCTCTTTATGCTTTTTGTGGAGATGGACGTGCACGAAAACATGATTAACCGATCAACTCTCTTCTTCTTAACTAATGAAAATGGCAAGTATTTTGTCTCATTTAAAAAAATATGATGAATCTAAATAAATAAATTGGTCTGGTATATATGTTGATGTATTTTCCTGTAAACTTGGTGAAACTTAAAATAGTTGGACTTAGAATAAACCTAGAACTTCAATAGTAGCGTATTATTTTGTGGTATTTCCTACTCCCTACGTCCCTATCTACATGTCACATAAGCATTTGAAGATTTAACTGTGATCATCAATTTGGTCAAGAAAATATGGGTCAGGTCTTAAAAAAGTTATAACATTAGAAGGTATGAAATTTCAAGTGATATAATTTGTGTAATACATTTTGCATTTGTATTGGTCAAACTCATGAGTTAACGGAGAAAATATCCCCCCCCCCCCCACCCCCCCGCTCAATGATCATAACTATCCGATCTCAATATTAATATTTTGTCCATGTACAAATAGATATAAATATGTGCATAAACAGTGATAAATATCGATCGAGAAACAAAGTAATTGTTTCCATGCCAATTAGTAAATGTCCATTCTTTTCATATTATCTATCGATTTTCACTTCAAACATGGTACTCCATCAGTTTTATGTTAAAATGCCGCATAAATATTTGAAGTTTAATTTTAACTATCAATTTGACCAAAATTATACCATTAAATTTGTAATCCCTCCGTTTCTCAAAACAAGGCTTATAATTTGTTTAAGTCAACAATGTAAATTTGACAAAGTTTTAGGAAAAAATATTAGTAACTACGAATCTACGATAAAAAAATATCACATGAAATTATATTTAACATGTATCTAATGATATTGATTTTGTATTGTTGATTTTAATTTTGTTTTATGAAAAATGCTTCCAATGGTTAGGCACTGTTCTCATATGTTATCGACCAACATCAAGACGTTAGGGACAGAGTGAGTAGTTAATTCCGTACGTCTCATAGCTCGAGTATTTTACATCATATCCTTCCTTCATAGCGTGTAGCTAAACAAATTATGGACAAAATCTGGGAAATTAATTTTTTTATGTATCCATATAACAAATTACCATACTAATGTAGCACAATTAGAGATGGATAAATTTAGAGGCCGCTTGGACAATTGACCATACTTCGCAAGCTAACTTGTTACATTGAAAGAAAAGTTGTTTGATTGACTCAGTGTGGTAATAGAAAACATAATTTGTACTGCCTCGCCTATTTCATTTGGTAAGATTGTCCCTGGTCAATATGACTCCTTTATGAAGATACCAAATAAGATCTATTTTTTTATAGAAATATTAATTTTCAAAGTTCCTTATTATTCACCTGAACATCGGACTACATGAAGCCAAGATAAAATTGGTTAACCAATTTTTTTCCTCCAAATGTGGCTTGGACGAAATGCAGAAACTCCAGTCGATCCAAGAAAAGCATTCCCCACATATATCCTCCCAAATCTGACTTGAGAACCGTCTTTAATCGACAATGTTATTTAGCTGGAACTCTGGAAGAAGTATTGCTTAACCTTCGTCAATCTGACCCAAACTTTTGAGTCTCCATGTTTATTTTCAACCTGTAAAAACGCTTTGGTACCTATTTATTTATTTCGCAACAGGTCCTACCACACACTCTCCTTTAGTTCATATAGCCTACGGCCACCCAATGCTGGATGTTGCTGCATTGCATCGGAGGTGATCGACCCACATGGTGAGTGATCCCATTTAACCGATTGGTCGCCAATTTCATGATTTTTTTGAAGCTTGCATTTAAAAAGCGAAATTGCTTCACACACCACACTTCATACGACGATCTCCGCTAGTTCCTTCACCCCATGCCCATAAGTCCAGCCCAAACCCAAACCCATAATAGTGTCATTCCCTTTCACGCCTGCATCTTCGTCATGATCCCTTGCTCACAAGAAAGAGAATATTGTAAAAATAAAAACCCAATTTGGAGCATCGTCACATAAACTAGCAGTTTTCCATTTTCTCACTGAAACACCAATTTAGTGACACGGTGAAAAAAGCACTAATCCATTCGTATACACGTATTTTTTACGCCTTTTCTTAGAGGTGGGGCCCGCTGTAAGTGTTGGCGTGGCACAAATTAGAAGCACCTGTTAACTGACGGCTAAAGTAGAGGTAGGACCCACCTATAACCATCTTTAACTAGAGTCTCTAACATTATATTGAGCATCTTGTTTACGCCCAACTACGCTAGCCGATGCCGCCGGTTAGGCTCCTCATCGTCCTAGCTACCGGCCAAGCATAGGGGAGTCGACGCACGTCGTTCATTTCGGTCGGACTCTAGGTTCTCAGCCTAATGGGGTGCGTCGTCGGTCATGTCTTCCCGGCGGTGTTGCCCAAGTTCACCACTTCCACCACAAGGACACGAGGGCGGGTTGGCGACCGCTCAACCTGGGATGACATCACACGAATCCATCGATTCCGGCTGTTCCTCGGTCATCGCTGTCCGAGATGGTCACCACATATAGCAGCGCCAATTGAAAGGGACATAGGTCTATGCAGCGGCGGAACTAACCAGAAAATGTTGGGTGGGGGCCGCAATACAGTGAGTGGGAGTAAAAAGGGAAGTCTGGGCTAAAGTTTACAAGGCAAAATGATATCGACACTGCAACTTGTATGTAAATCAGTTTAATCACGTGGTTAGCAACCAACATTTGTTCGACAATGAGAAATCTTCATTACTGACAATTGATCTCGTAAACGTTAGCAGGATGCCAGGAATGCTGTCCACAATTAGCTAAAATCTTCACGGCCACAAATTATGGAAAAGAGACGATGGAAGCTTCTCCGAAAGTATGGAGGAGATGAGTGACATGGCAACAAATTCCTTCCAAGATCTCTATACAGCTGATTAGAATGTGGCCCCAGAAGACATCATCAACCTGGTCGAACCTCGAATCACTGAAGATATGAACAAGAACCTATGCAAAGAGTTCACTGACGTGGAGATTAGCAATGCCCTATTCCAAATAGGGCCTTTGAAAGCCCCTGGTGCTGACGGCTTCCCGGCACGTTTTTACCAGCGGCATTGGGGCACCCTAAAAGAGGATGTGACTAGAGGAGTACGGGAATTCTTCAAGTCTGGTAACATGCCAGGTGAGATTAATGATACAGTGATAGTCCTGATCCCCAAAAAGAATGATCCGGACTCTCTCCGAGACTTCAGACCAATTAGTCTCTGCAACGTAATCTACAAGGTAGTCTCCAAATGTATGGTTAACCGCCTACGGCCTCTACTGAATTGTCTCTCCCACACAGAGCGCTTTCATCCCTGGCCGTCTCATAACTGATAATGCTCTTATTGCATTTGAATGCATACATGCTCTCTAGATCAATAAAGATGGTAGAGGTGAATTATGTGCATACAAACTCGACCTTGCAAAGGCATATGACAGGGTCGATTGGGATTATCTTGAGGGAGCTCTGCTTAAACTAGAATTTGACACAAGCTGGGTTAAATGGACGATGTCTTGTGTTACTTCTGTTACCTATAGAGTCAGACTAAATGGACAGTACCTTCGTAGATTTAGTCCTACCCGAGGCCTCAGACAGTTGGACCCGCTGTCCCCATACTTGTTTCTGCTAGTGGCTGAAGGCTTATCAAAGCTGATCCAGAAGAACAATGCGAGAGGAAGACTTAAAGAACTCAAGATCTGCCGTCAAAGCCCAGGCATATCTCATTTGCTCTTTGCTGATGACAGTCTCCTCTTTTTCAAAGCCGATGAAGATCAAGCCACAGTTATCAAAGATATCCTGAACTGCTATGAAAAAGGCACCGGCCAGCTTCTGAGTTTGGGGAAATGTTCTCTTCTAGTAGGGAATAAAGTTACTACGGAGAATGAGAAGAAGGTGATGGAAATCCTAAATACCCAAAGCAGTACCTTTGAAGAGAAATACCTGGGCCTTCCTGTTCCGGAAGGTCGTATGAAGGATGATAAATTTGTGTCTATCAAGGAAACATACAAAAAGAAAATGTGTGACTGGTCTGAAAAGTACCTATCCAGTGCTGCAAAAGAAGTTCAAATTAAAGCCATTATACAAGCAATTGCTACATAGACAATGAGTGTGTTTAAATTCTCTAGTGGACTGTGTGATGACCTAATGCAGCTGATTAGACAATTCTGGTGGGGTGATGAACATGACCGACGACACATCCACTAGATGGGCTGGGACAATTAACCAAAAGCAAATTCCAGGGGGAATGGGATTTAGAGACCTCAAGCTATTCAACCAAGCACTTTTGGCAAGACAAGCTTGGCGCCTAATTGCTTTCCCGGAGAGCCTATGTGCTCGTCTGATGAAGGCAAAAATACTACCCTATGGGTGAACTCACTGACACTGTTTTTGTCAAAAACCCTTCGCCTGGCTGGCAGGGAATCACTCATGGACTCGAGTTACTGAAGAAAGGTATTGTTTGGAAGATTGGCAACGGCGAGAGTGTTAGAATTTGGCACGATAACTGGATCCCAAGAGGCGGATTCAAAATCACAAGGAATGTCACTAATTCTCGATATAGAAAGGTGTCAGATATTATTGACCAAGAGAGAATGGAGTGGAAAGAGGATTTGGTGAGAAAGATCTTTATGCCTCACGACGCGGATGAGGTCATGAGAATCAGACTACCAAGAACTGCAACTGAAGATTTTGTCTCCTGGCACTTTGAGAAAACTGGTGTCTTCTCTGTTAGGAGTGCATACAAAGTAGCTTTGAGGGATAAGAACCCCGTCGACTCAAGCATAAGCTCCAAGACTGATGGTGACCAAAACCTGTGGAATACAATCTAGAATGCCAATGTACCCCCCCCCCAAAGTTAGAGTGTTCACTTGGAAACTTGCCACTGATTAGCTGGCAGTTCAAAGCAATCGCAGCTGAAGAATTCCTAACCAGGTCCCTACCTGTCACATCTGCGGCATGGGTGATGAAACGGGAGACCACATGGCTTTAGAATGCACCCCTGCCAGAGCACTTCGAAAAGAGTTGAGGAAAATTTGGCTCCTACCGTCTGATCTTGCTATGAGACACACAGGTAACGACTGGGTGCTAGTTCTCTTAGACAGCCTAAAGGAGGAGATGAAAGCAAAAGTCATGTTCATGTGGTGGAGAACCTGGCATCATCGTAACGACTGTATCTTTGGTAAAGGAGACGCAAGCTACACTCACTCAGCTAGCTTCTTGAACAATTACTTGCACTCAATGCAACAAGTGAAAAATGGTGAGGTGGTGATCGATGTTAAAGGGAAAAAGACCTATGTTCAACCTGGACACTATAGAAGAGAAATCAATACCAGAAGAGAAACACATTAGCTGGGATAAACCTGAAACTGGGTGTATCAAGGTTAATGTGGACGCTAGTTTTCTTGAAAACTTGAAGACGGGTTCCTGGGGTGCTGTCGTCAGAGATAGCTCAGGAGGGATCATCTCCTCGGCGTGGGGCAATATCAGGGCATGCCATTCTGCCCAGGTATGTGAAGCAATCGCATGCTATGAAGGCCTGAAACTGGCCATCAGTGACACTTGTGACAACATAATTGTTGAAACTGACTGCCTACCGCTAGTACAAGTCTTTGACCCCGGGGGCTCTGATAGATCGGACTGCAGAATCATTGTAGATGATTTCCACAAAATGATCCCTGATGGTAAGAACGTCAAACTGGAATATAAAAGCAGGAAAGCTAATAGACTAGCCCATGAGATTGCTAGGTTTGCTGCTAGAGAGTTGAGTTCTGGGGTGTTGCAAGGCCAGGTCCCAACCTGCGTGCTGGAACTGGCCTTGAGTGATTGTAAGAATGCTATATCCTCGTAATTTAATACAGAAAATTCAAAAAAAAATCTTCACCGCCACACCTTGAGTTATAAGGAGTAGCTGATTGGGCTTATAGCTTATTGCCTTCGACCCAGATTCGTTCTGAACCTGCTACAAGTTGTGCCTTTGGCACACTCAAAAAAGAAAATCAGCATCACATGTAGTACAATCTTACCCAAAAAGGTATAATTAAGTCTTACAATATTATAGCTCAACAAATCTGTTTAAACTTAGAAAAAATAGAAAATACATAGTTGGGAAGAAAAAATAGTCTTACATAAATAAATTGTCTTTCCAACTTTTAAAAAAATAGTCTTTCTACAACTAAGAGGTCTTGTCTTTCTACATGCAGAAATTCTTTTTTGATCCCCTAATTTCTTTGCTAGAAGCCCCTAAAAATGTTGCATTTTAGTAATTCAGCCCTCCCTAACAATTGGCATAGTGTTAAAATTTTATTTGGCCCCCTCATATTATTTTCCTGCCCCCCCCCTTGGCGCAGCGTCATATCCGACCCGACCTTCATCGACGCGCCCATGCTCTACCCCGTACGCCGTGCACCCACCCACACCATCGTCGTCTACCCTGGGCGTCGGTGCTCCAACGAGTCGCTCAGTGGTGGCCTGCTCTGCTTCCGGGACTCAGTGCACGGCGTCATCAAGGTTGTAGAGCCGGTCACCGGCGATTCCATCGCCCTGCCGCTGCCGCCCACGGCCGACGCGGGAACATCCACCACCACAACGTACTGCTTCGGCTTCGACGCCAGCGAGGCGATGCAAGATCGTTCATGGTGTTTTTCAAGGGAAGGTCAGTTACGATGGCTACTTCTTCTCTCATGCGAACATCATCGGAAACACCATGGTGGAGCAGGAGATGCACGTGTTCATGATCGGGGCAGATACGGAGTGGAGGACTGTGCCCGTAAGCGGTGCACGACACGGCGTGCTCTACGGCAACCCGGCGTGCAACGATGGAGCCGTGCATAGCCACAACGACGGGTATTACAGGAATGTGAGCTTCGATCTGGCGATGCTTCATCAGATTCATGTGGTTTGGACAGTTGCATTAGGAAGGCTGCTGGTCACATAATATCGACCAAGTGGCGGTGCACGAGACCTACATGAAGAGGCATCCCGCTGGGTGGTGCCTCCCGGGGCCGCACGCTGATACGTCCAAAACGTATCTACTTTTCCGAACACTTTTGCTATTGTTTTTCCTCTAATTTGTGTATTTGAATGCAACTAACACGGACTAACGCTGTTTTCAGCAGAATTGCCTTGGTGTCTCGTTTTTGTGCAGAAAGTCAAAGTTTTAGGAAAATTCCAGAAAAATCCAGAAATTCTATTTTTCCAGAAGACCCACGGAGCCAGAAGACGAAGCGAGGAGGGTGCACAGGGGCACCACACGCACCCAGGGCGCGGGTGGGCCCTTGCCGCGCCCTGTGTGGCCCCCGACGCTCCCCTTTGGACTACTTAAAGCCTCTGACCTAAAAACTTCGGGGGATCGACGCTTTTTCCAGAAAACTTCCAGAGCTCCGCCGCCATCGAAAACCCTATTTCGGGGATCAGAAACTCCGTTCTGGCACCCTGCCGGGACGGGGAATTGGAGGAGATCATCGCCATCATCATCACCGCCACCTCTCCATCGACCATCCATGACTCCCCCATCCATGTGTGAGTAATTCCCCGCTGTAGGCTGAGGGGATGGTAGGGATTGGATGAGATCATTCATGTAATAGTTGTGAGATTTGTTAGGGCATGGTGCCTAGTATCCATCGGTAGTGCTTATTGTCATTGTTGCAACTTATTATGCTTAATGCTTGTCACTTAGGGCCCGAGTGCCATGATCTCAGATCTGAACATGTTATTGAATCATGATGATAATTATTGTTTTGGATCATATCTATAAGTTGTATACACACGTCACTGTCCGGAACCCGAGGCCCCAAAGTGACAGAAATTGGGATAACCGGAGGGGATGGTTGCGACGTGAGGATCACATGTGTTCACGGAGTGTTAATGCTTTGCTCCGGTGCTTTATTAAAAGGAGCACCTTAATTACCAGTAGTTTCCCTTGAGGCCCCGCTGCAAACGGGCTGGTAGGACAAAAGATGTTGTGCAAGTTTCTCATTGCGAGCACGTACGACTAAATACGGAACACATGCCTATGATTGATTATTACTTGGATACCTTATTATTTATCTGCAATTGCCCTATGTATGACTATTTCATGAATTATCTTATCCATGCAACGCCCGTTCATCCATCCCTATGCCTACAGTATTTTAATCCTGCTGTCTACTGCAATTATTACTGCTGTCTTTATTTTACTGCTGCTATTATTTCACTACTGCTACTGTCATAAAACTGTTGCTACTGATAAACTGTGTCGAGCAAGTCTACTTCCAGGTGCAGCTGAACTGACAAATCATCTGTCAAGGCTTATAAATATTCTTTGGCTCCCCTTGTGTCGAATCAATAAATTTGGGTTTTACTTCCCTCGAAGACTGTTGCGATCCCCTATACTTGTGGGTCATCAAGACTATTTTCTGGCGCCGTTGCCGGGGAGCATAGCTCTATTTATAAGCTCACCAGGGAGTCATACTGTCGCTGCAATTCATTTCATGGGTAAACCTCGTGATGATAAGGTTCGCATATTGCCATCCACTACAAGGAGAGGTACAACTCTGAACACTTCTGCTGCTCTTGATTCACCGTCTGTTATAAGTCAACTTGTCACACCACCACATGCACATGCTTCACGTGCTGCTACTTCTGCTGAATCTGAGAATGTTTCTGATGAATTTGATGATGCTTCTACTGTGCTTGATGAAAGAGGTTCACTAGGTCCTTTTCTAGATGCTACAATTGCTAAATCTAAACAACTTGAAAATACTGAAACACCTAATGAAACTCCTGTTACACCTGCTTATTCACCTGAAACGAGAAACTACTAGTGATGATCTTGAGGAAACTTATGTTGAACTTGATGATGACTTTATTGATGAATGCATGAATTGTGATACCTCTAAAGATGTTAATGCTATTAAAAATCTTCTTCAAAGACGTGCTGTCAACTATAAACTTTCTCCTGATGCTAAATTCGCTACATCTCCCATAAATATAAAAGATAAAGATTATGATTTCTCTGTGGACTTGTCTTTTATAACTATTGCTGAGAAAGAACCTTTTCGAGGAACTGAAAATGAAAGTGTGTAGAACATATGAACACTCTCTCTACTCTGAGTAGTTTGTTTTCTGATGATATTAAGAAACGCAGTTACTTTGTTACTAAAATTTTCCCTTTCTCATTGAAAGATGAAGCTAAAACTTGGTTTAATGATTTATCTCCTGGATCTATTGAGAGCCCGATGGGTTTAGTCAATGCTTTCTTTCAGAAATATTTTCCTGCTAGTGCTCAACATGCTGCTTTACAGAAAATCTTTAACTTTAAGCAAAATGAGGGAGAGAAAATGCCTGAATCTTGGGCAAGGTTTTGTTCTTTACTTAGAGCTCGGCCTGGACATCAACTAGCTAAAAATGAACTTCTTGATATATTTTATAATGGACTAACTGTTGAATCTAGGACATACCTGGATAGTTGTGCTGGTTGTGTTTTCAGGAAAAGAACTCCAGATGAAGCCGAGGAATTATTGGCTAAGATAAGCCAAAATCATGATGATTGGACCCTGCCTGAACCAACTCCGGTACCTACGCCGAGGAAAAGAGGAGTAATTGAATTGAATGATGAAGAAATGAGAGAAGCCAAGAAATCTCTTAAGGAGAAAGGTATTAAATCTGAAGATGTGAAAAATCTTCCACCTATAGAAGAATTGTGTAAGCCAATTCCTCACTCATCTACAGTTGAGGTACACTCTCTCCAACGCTTTGATGATAGAGATATCCCTTATTCTAAACCTCCTGATCAATGCTTAGATGAGTTTGATAATTTCATTGTTAAGCAAAACAATTTCAATAGGAGAATAGAAAATAGCTTCATAAAGAATTCTCATGTCATTAATCATTTGCATGATGTTTTGGAAAGAACTTCTAATGATGTTAAAATACTCATTAAACATTTTCGTATGGTTCAAACTCAAATTGAGCAATTGACTAAAGTGCAAAAAGATTTGCTAGATAATGCTTCTAGAGAAAATGATAAACATGCTTTTGGTATAGCAACTAGAGGTGGTGCTTCCACTCAGGATCCTTTATCCTGAGGGACATCCTAAAAGAATTGAGCAAGATTCTCAACTAGTTAATGAAACTACTACTCCTTCTAAGAAAAAGAAGAAGAAGAAACATAAACATGTTGAGGAATCTCCTGAACCTATTAAAGACAATGAGCATGTTAATAATCCAAATAGTATATCTATCTCTGATGCTGAAACTGAGAGTGGTAATGAACATGCTAATGATAAAGATAAGAATGATGCTTCTGATAAAGAGGAAAGTGAAGAGGAACCTGAAAAGCATTCTAAAAACAAAAAGTACACTAAAGAAGATTTTCTTGCTAAGAAACATGGTAATGAAAGAGAACCTTGGGTGCAAAAACAAATGCCTTTTCCTACTAAGAAACTCAAATCTAAGGAAGAAGAACATTATAACAAATTTTGTGAATGGATGAAACCTTTGTTTTTGCAAATTCCTTTGACTGATGCTATTAAGTTACCTCCCTATTCAAAGTACATGAAAGATATTGTCTCTAACAAGAGAAAGATTCCTAATGAAGAGATTTCTACCATGCTTGCTAATTATTCTTTCAATGGTAAGGTTCCAAAGAAGCTTGGAGATCCAGGTATACCAACTATTCCTTGCTCAATCAAAAATAACTATGTTAGAACTGCCTTATGTGATTTAGGTGCAGGGGTGAGTGTTATGCCTTTTTCTCTTTACAAGAGACTTTACTTGGAAAAATTGATACCAACTGATATATCTTTGCAAATGGCTGATAAATCTACTGCTGTTCCTGTTGGTATATGTGAAGATGTTCCTGTTCAAGTGGCTAATAATTGCTTGATATTAACTGATTTTGTTGTGCTTGAAATGCCTGAAGATGATAATATGTCTATTATTCTTGGAAGACCTTTTCTTAACACTGCAGGGGCTGTTATTGATTGCAACAAAGGAAAAGTAACTTTCCATGTTAATGACAAAGAGCATACTGTTTATTTTCCAAGAAGCTGGACAAATATTTGGAGTTAATACAATTACCAATATTAAAAGTATCAAAGTGGGAAGTATTGATTGCCCTATATATGAACCTCATGAAGAACTTCAATATCTTATGATTGGATCTATAGCTATACCATTTAAGGTAACATATTGTTCAATGTGGTTTAATTCTTTTATGTCATATAAAATGTATTTGGTGGCAAGACTTGATCAACCTTGTTAACAAATATGTTTTACATGCATAAAATTGCTAAACAACATTTTTCTTTCTCACTTTGTTTTTACCTACTGTTTTGCTACTGTAATTTGCAAAGTTAAGTAATGCTTGGTCTTTACATAAATTCATTTTGTCTAGTTTTCATTGTTTAAAGCACCCAGAAAATGTCAGAAATAAAAGTTTTCAAAAAATTCTGAAAAAATTCTACAAGTCCTAGTTTTTAAAAGGAACGTGGGAGTACCAGAGGATGACCAGGGGACCCACCAGGCCACCACACGCCCCCACGGCGCGGTGGAGGGCAGGCCGCGCCCTGCCCTGGTGTGGGGTCCACCTGGCCCTCCACTCACTCATCTCTCTCCCACTCCTTTCTCTCTCCCGACCAAACACACCACCATTGCTCAAACTCGTGTTCTTGCTGCTCTTGCTCGAGATTTTTCGATCTACTTGCTCAGCCCATCTTTGCTGCTGAAATTTGGATCAATTGCTCTCCGGTATGTGACTCCTCCGATTATCCAAATAGAATTTTGTTTAGTTGCTTATATCTTTGCATTTTGGTACTGTAGGTGACATGTTATTAGAGCTTGCATGCTTGTTCTTGTTTAGATTAACTAGTTTTGATGCATGTTTAGTCCTCTAGCAAGTCTCCCTAGTGTTTCCCTTGAATTAATCACTCTAAAATCATTTTTTATGAGGTTTGTTTAAAATTTCAGAAAAGGAAGATGGATAAACACACTTATGGAGAAATCTTTGAGAGGCAAACACCATCCTCCTCAAGGAAACAAGGGCTTCAAGATCAAGAGGTGCACCTAGGCCATCATACAATGAGGATCTTTTGGCACCAAGAATGGTGAAGAGGAAGATGATGGTGTTCCTCATCCATCTATTTTTCCATGCTTTAACTTTATGAGAGATGCAGGGATTTATGATGACTTCATAAGGATGATTAACAATGTTGGCTTGATGGAATTTATGCAGGATGAGAGGCCACAATATGCTAACCTCACTAAGATTTTTGTTGAAAGCTTTAAGTTCAATAACTCTACTTTTAACCCCACTGTTGAGTTTAAGATTTATGATCGTGCATGCAACATGGACTTGAAAAGATTTTGCAGGGTCATAGGTGTTGCTCCATCTGGGACAGCAAGGAAGATCAAATCACAGCCGCCCGAGTTGTTGGATCTTTACCATGAGCTGAGCTATGATGATCACCGTAGAGTGCAGCGTGGTAAGATAAGGAACATTCAATTTCCAGCCATCAGGTACTTCACATATTATCTTGCCACGAGTGTCTTGCTAGAGAGAACACTAGTAATATTTCTTGCTATCATCTAGCTTTTCTTGCTCATGCACTTAAAAATGATAAAACCTACAACCTTGGTGCCTTGATTGCTCGCCGCCTTGCCGCCAAAGGTCCCATCTTTGGAGGCATTATTGCTGCACGTGTTTTAGCTGATCTTGGTCTTTCTGTCGATCCTTCTGATGAATTGTTGATTCCAGAAAGACTTGATCTTGCTGCCATGAAACTTCATGATTTTGTTACTACTAATTCATCTACTGGACATTTGATGTATAGAGTTGTTTTTGCTAATGGACCTGAGCTAGAGGTCCGGCTTCCACAGCCTAGTTTGTTCAGTGTTTTCAGGGGTCCTCTATCATATTCGAGGGAGGATTTGGACAACCACTCGGTGCACCGGATTTCCATTTACAGCACTACCCTGAGCACCGACAGGAGACCTTCGTGGCGCCCCCTGAGGATACACCGTGTACTACGGTGGTGCATCCTCGAGCTTTTACCCGGACGAGGAACCCTCCTCGTCATACACTGAGGGCGCGCCTAGCTGGCGGCCATGGGGATATTGTCTCCCACTTAGGCCAAAAGCCTAAGCTTGGGGGGAGGTATGCCGACAAGTTCACTCATTTTATCATATTCATATCATGTCGGTACTTTGTATATCCATGTTTTAGTTTGTTTCTTTTCTTTTCGCTTTTGTTTCTTGTATCCATTTCATTTTCGCAAAACACCAAAAGACCAAAAATATTTCCTTTATTTCTCTTGCTTTTGAATTTGTAGTGCTAGTTTACTTTATTTTTTATTTCGGTTTGTTATTCAAAAATCCAAAAAGATTTTGCTTTGTTTGCTTGTTTCTTTCTATGCTTGCTTTAATTCGAAAACCCAAAAATATTTGTTGTTCTTCTGCCGTTTTGTATAGTTGTTTCAGGAGTTCAAAATTTCGTGGTTCCACTTGGGCTTGGTTATCATTTCACATCATTCAAGCCACACAAGTGAAAAGCAATAATGACGATCTACGACAATTCGGATGTGGTAAAAGGCTGGTATGAACTCTATTTGTTTTTCATTTTTGTAAATATACCTACTCATGTGAACATGCTTAGCTATCATGGTAGTGGTTATGTTATTTAATGATTACTTAGTAGTTCATGTCTTCTTATGACCAGTACCAAATTGCTAATAGCGAATAACATGTCATATAGATATTTACATGCATTGTTCTATTCGTAAAACGGTATGGCAGGATGGTATCCTCCTCTGAATAATTCACTTGATTCGACTTGGCACATACTCACACATGTTATGACTGAAAAATAAAAGTCAATTAAGCCTTGATGATCTATTTTGCCTCAGAGTTTTAGTATCATCTTTATGCCTCGTGGTTATCGCTCTCGTGGTTGTCGCTTCCCAGTCTATTGCTAGCCTTCACTTGTACTGAGCGGGAATGCTGCTCGTGCATCCAAATCCTTAAAACCAAGTTATCCCAAAGAGTCCACCAAAAATTCCTATTCATGGTATTTCAAGCCATTCCAAGTGAATTTGCATGTGCTACCTTTAAAACCTTCAAAATATTTCCCTTTTTGTGTCAATGTTTACCAGCTCATGAGGAAGTGGTGGGTTAAGCTTTATTCTACTTGTCAAACAGACTTTTACACCTGGACTAGTGGCATATACATCCGCTTATCCAATAATTTTGCAAAAAGAGCTGGCAACGGGGTGCCCTGTCGTGGGGTCACTCTTCGACTACCCCACGGTGGGGATACCTGGGTCACGCCAAGCCCATCAGCCTTATGACGAGGGCCCAAGGAAGGCCCAAGGAGGACAACGTGCGGCCCAAGATAGTCGACGCTAGGTCATGCGACCCCGCCATGCTTGTAAGCGCCATCGGCACCGTTCACCTGAGACCTAGCCTACCATATAAAGGCTAGGAGGGTCCTTCGTCTAGGGTACGCTCATAGCCGCCACACAAACCCTAGCGAGATTGCCATCTCGCCATTGTAGCCACAACTCACCATCAATAACCAGACAAGCAGGAAGTAGGGTGTTATCCTCCGGGAGCCTGAACCTGGGTAAAACGCCTTGCTTGTCAGCCGTCGTGATCACCAGCGCTCATCTCTCTCCCCCTCAATCAACCCGGGGTGCATAACCCAGGGATTTGCCGAGTCCACACCTCGTCAATTGGCGCCGTCTGTGGGAAAGAACGAGCGCTGGAACCATGGTCGCACCGGCTCCATCAACTTTGAAGACCGACGTCTGCATCACCAAGGAGCCAATCTGCTTCGGCTCCTTCGAGTACACCTTCCACCCGCCGGCCCACCGCTCGGTGTACGCCGATCTGCATGTAGGTATGTGCCTCACCTTCGGTACCATGCACTACTTCGTAGACAGCTGTGGAGTACTCAGATCCACGGCGATCGCACCGCCCGCGGCGGTGGCACCCGCATCTGCCGCGGCCGCGCCAACCACGCCCCCACCTGCTGCGGAGATCGCATCTGCTGCGACTGCGGCGGCAACATCTTCGACTGCTGAGAAGATCGCGTCCGCCTCGACTACTCCGACCGCCTCCGCTGCGGCGAGATCGCGCCCAACGCGGCCGCGCCATCAGCGTCTCCGGCTACCACGGGATCGCATCTGCTACGACTACGTCGACCACCTCGTCGACCACCGCGCGGATCGAGTCTACTTCGACTACCTCGATCGCGTCGCTGGCAAGGCCAAGATCTACGTCAACTTCGACTACGTCGACCACACCCTCGCGCGCAACGGAGGTCGCGTCTTCTATACCACGCCACTCGCGTCTCCATCGACTTACAAGATCGTCAACAAGCCAATCGCGCCCACGTCGACAACAGCGACATCACTCCTCACGACCGCGGCGAAGATCGCGAAACTCCAGGAAGAGCCGCGGCAGCGACTGTGGTACCCACCACGTTGCACCCATTTTCGACTCCGAGCACGGCTCGGACGAAGGAAGCAGCAGTGGCAGCGTCCATCCCGCTGCCCAGATCTACCCCGCGCAAGTCTTCATGATCGGCCAGAGGCCGCAGGGCAACGACGACGAACCCGCATACCCACTGGAGGTGGTCATGCCGGACCAGGTGACGCGACTCACCATCACCCGCGACATGGCAATCAAAGCCCTGAAGCACGTCGAGGAAGGCACGTACCCCCACCGGACGCACCCCGGGAGGACCTTATGGCGGTCCAGTACCTGCTGCGGAAGGAAGGCGAACGACTCCGCGCAGAGAAGGCCGAGCTCCTCCGACGCAAGGAGGAGGCCGACGCGTCGAGCGCCAGGAGGGCCGCTTACTCGTTCACTGCCTCAACAGAGGTCTCGCAAGGAGCAAGGCGCCACAGAGCCCGCGTGCCCCTGATGACGGAGGTCGACCGCGCTAGAGTCACCCGCAACCTCGAGTCATCATACATAGAAGACGCAGACGGAATACCCGTCCCCAAGACACCCGGAGCCGCACTCATGGCAGTCGAAACATACCTGCGGCTGACACAGCCGCCTGAGGGCGACTCGCGCGCTCTCCTCCACAAGCAGCAGATCATGTCTATCAAGGCACTCGAAGACGCACTGGTAAACAAGGCGCCGACAGAAAAAGCGCGAGAAGATCGAGATCGCCGCGACCACGAGCCCGCAGCACTCGCAGCCCCGGCGACAAGACAACTGCGACAACCGCAGCCAGGTGAAGACCTCCGCAACGTCATCACACAAAGGACGGTAGACCGCAGCCGCACCCAGCGGCCGGTCAGCACGTCCAACTTCGACTACGACCGCAACGACGGCGACTACGAGCCGTGCGGCGCCGCATGCTTCAGCTTCAACATACGCGACACAAGAATGCCCAAGGGCTTCAAGCTCACGGCAGAAGCAGTCAAGTACGACGGGAAGCAGGACCCGAGACTCTGGCTAGAAGACTACCTCATAGCCTGCAGCTGCCAGGGCGGTACTTCGACTACGGCCATGCAGTACATCCAGCTGATGCTCACGGGCTCTGCACGCGGGTGGCTCAACACTCAACCCAAGAACGCCTTCAGGACGTGGGACGAGTTCGCGGAGCCTTCGTTAAATCCTTCCTGGGACGTACTCGAGACCGACGACGTTCGTCGAACTACAAGCATGCAAGCAAGGACGAGACGAGCCGCTCCGGTCATACATCCAGCGTTGGACCTGCTCCGCAACACCATGGAGACCGCCTCGGAGGACCGAGTGATGGATGCCTTCATGCACGGCGTCTCCCGCCGCGACCTCCGCGAGGAGTTTGGTAGGCTCCGGCCGAAAAACATGATCGAGGTCATGAAGATAGCAAACCAGTGGGCAGACGGAGAGGACTCGGTCCGCAATAGTTCACACTCTCCGAAGGACGAAGCCGGACCAAGCAACTGGCGAGAAGGGCCACAAGAAGAAGCCGCGTTACAACGGCAACGACTCAATCGAGCTAGTAGCGGCGGGATTCCAAACCCCCCGTGAGGATGAAGCGCGCGACAGCAGTCGCCAATACAGCCATGCACAGTACAGTCGAAGCGGCGGTGACCAGAGTCGCCAATACAGCCAGGGGCAGTACAACCGAAGCGGCGGCAGCAGCTACCGCAGCGACGGAGGCCATAAACGCGAGTGGCAGAAACGCACTCTAAGCCCAGCGAAGAGCTGGAACAACCCTGCAGGCACCACATGTTCAGGAACCCGGAAACGGGCAAGTGGGGATCCAACCACCTGTTGAAGGACTGTCGAAAGGCACGCAATATACGAAGCCATGCAGAAGATAGTCACTCCAGCACCCGCAGCGCAGCCAGCCGCGCAGCTGGCCATCCAGGCAGCACCCCACCCGCAGTCGCTAATCCAGCACAGGCGGCGGGAGCCTTTCTGCAGCAGCAGCAGCAGCCGCAGCAAGATGCCCCACCGGTGATCCAGACGCATATCCAGCGGCACGCGGACAACTCAACATGATACAGAAGGGGCGCCCCTCAAACAGGCTCAGAAGCTCATCACCCGCCAAGTTTCCAAGCCATCACCTGTCCACCGCAGTACCAGACTACCTGAGAGGGTCAGAGACACCAATCACTTCTCCAGAGCAGATCACCCGCCTGCAGTACCACGACCCGGGCACGCCGCCCTGGTAGTCGAAGCTCTGATCGGAGATTACACCCTGAAAAAGGTGTTCATGGACGGAGGCAGTGGCATTAACATCATCTTTGCCGACACCCTCAGAAGGATAAACAGGCCAACGACGGACTTGGCAGCATCAGAGACTACCTTCCATGGCATAGTACCAGGGCAAGCAGTCACGCCCATGGGAACGATCACACTCGATGTCATCTTCGGCACACCCGAAAACTTCAAGAGGGAGTCGATCGACTTCGAGGTAGTCGACTGGAAGTCGCAGTACCACGCGATACTCGGGCGCCCAACCTTCGCCAGATTCATGGCGGTACCTCACTACGCCTACCTCATGCTCAAGATGCCTGGACCCAAGGGCGTCATCACGGTGCACGGCGACTTCGACCGCTCCAACAGCTGCGACCGCGAGTTCAGCAAGATCTCCGAATTCTTCGGAGTCGAAGAGCACTTCGAGGCAATGGCAGTCGACAACGACAAGACCATCTTCCCAGCCCGCAAGAAACCAGCCAAGGACGCTGCCTTCAACGCGGCTGACGACACAACGACCCATCAGGTCCACCCGACTGACGCCAGCAAGACGGTCAAAGTATCGTCGAGTCTGACTCCCGCATAGGAAGGCGCGCTCGTCGAGTTTCTACGTGAGAACTGGAGAATCTTCGCATGGCAACCCTCTGACATGCCAGGAATACCCAGGAACCTCGCCGAGCACTCCTTAAAGGTCCACAAGGACGCCAGACCCGTCAAACAGGCCATGCGACGCTTTTCCGGGCCCAAGCGAGACGAAATCAGCAGAGAAATCGATCGACTGCTGAATGCCAAGTTCATCCGAGAGATCAAGGACTCGGACTGGGTCGCCAACCCAGTCCTAGTGGAGAAGAAGAAGACGAAGAAACTCCGCATGTGCGTCGACTTCACCGCCCTCAACAAATGCTGCCCCAAGGACCATTTCCCGCTCCCGCGGATAGATCAGATCATCGACTCGACTGCAGGCTGCGAACGCCTGTCCTTCCTGGACGCCTACTCAGGTTACCAGCAGATCAGACTGAACGTCGACGATGAGGAGAAGACAGCATTCATCACACCCGACGGCGTTTTCTGCTACCAGACGATGCCCTTCGGGTTGAAGAACGCTGGTGCCACGTACCAGCGCACAATGCAAGCATGCCTCAAAGGGCTCATCGGGCAGATCGTCCAAGTCTACGTCGACGACATCGTCGTCACCACCCGCAAGGAGGACACCCTCATCGCCGACCTCCGCAAGGTCTTCGCCGCCCTCGACGAGTATCAGATCAAGCTGAACCCAGACAAGTGTGTCTTCGGCGTGCCAGCCGGAGAACTGCTTGGGTACCTCGTCTCTGCAAGAGGAATCGAAGCCAACCCTGAGAAGGTGCAAAACATACTCGCAATGCCAGCACCGACCAAGCTTCACGAGGTGCAACGCCTAGCCGGCCGAGTCGCAGCTCTCAGCCGGTTCATAAGTAAGTTGGGAGAAAAGGCCCTGCCTTTCTACCAACTGATGAAAAAGACAGACAAGTTCGAGTGGACAGAAGAAGCGCAAGTCGCGTTCGACCAACTCAAGAAAACACTCACGACTTCCCCAGTACTGGTGGCTCCACTGGAGAACGAGCCGCTATACCTCTACGTGTCAGCCACAAACAGGGTGGTCAGCACGGTACTCGTAGTCGAACGAGAAGAAGAAGGACACAGTTACCCTGTTCAGCGACCCGTCTACTACCTTAGCGAGGTGTTGACCCTGTCCAAGCAGCGCTACCCGCACTACCAGAAGCTGGCCTACGGAGTTTTCATGACTTCAAGGAAAGTAATCCATTACTTCTCCGAGCACCCGATCACGGTGGTAAGCTCCTCCGGGCTCTCCGACATCCTGACCAACCAATGCGCGACAGGACGAGTCGCTAAGTGGGTCGTCGAGCTAGGACCCTGGGGGCTGAAATACGCTCACCCGAAGTCAATCAAGGCCCAAGTGCTCCCAGAATTCACCACCGAGTGGATAGAAGCCCAGCTGCCAGATGTCCCCGACCTGTCCAACGCATGGACAATGTACTTCGACGGCTCCAAAAAGTTCAGATCAGCCGGGGCAGGAGTCATCCTCATCTCCCCCAAAGGCGACAAGCTGAAGTACGTGCTACAGATGGACTTCCCAACACCCTCCAACAACGAGGCTGAGTACGAAGCCCTAATCCATGGCATGCGAATGGCCAAGAACTGCGGCGCCACTCACCTCATGATCTACGGCGACTCCTACCTCGTCGTGCAGCAAACCATGAAGGCCTGTGACGCCATCGCCGACAACATGATCGCCTACAGAGACCTGTACAACCAGCTGGAGGGCACCTTCGACGGCTGCGAGTTGCGGCACATCGGCCGCGAAAGCAACGAGGAAGCCGACGCCCTCGCCAACCTGGGCTCAGACAAGGCGCAGGTGCCACCCGGCGTCTTCCTTGAGCGCATCACGCAGCGGTCTGTCAAACTTCGACCCCGCCCGGATCCTCCACACCATCAACGAGCACCGCCGACCCGCCAGGCAAAGAGAAGGAGCCAATGGAGGTTCTGCTCATCGAGCCCACCTGGACGAGCCCATATCTGGCGTACATGCTGCACCAGAGACTGCCAGTCAACTCAGTCGAAGCCAAGCGCATTATTCGCCGTCGAAAGGCTTCACCATCATCAAGGGGGAACTATACAAGCGAAGCATCTCAGGAGTCCTGCAAAGGTGCGTTGATCCAGTCGACGGTCAAGCCATCCTGCTCGAAATTCATACAGGCACCTGCGGGCATCACGCCAGCAGTCGTGCCTTAGTGGCCAAAGCTTTACGAGCCGGATTCTACTGGCCCACCGCAATGCAAGACGCAGAAGAACTCGTGAGGAAATGTCTCGGCTGCCAGGAGTTCGCCAACAAGCCGCACGCACCAGCTTCAGCGCTAAAGACCATCCCACTTGCCTGGCCCTTTGCGCAATGGGGGCTCGACATGGTGGGTCCACTCAAGAAGTCCTCGCCAGGAGGACACACGCATCTCTTGGTGGCAGTCGACAAGTTCACGAAGTGGATCGAAGCCGTGCCTATCACAAGTTCGACTGCATCCTCAGCAGTTAACTTCATCAGGTCCATCATCTTCAGGTTCGGGGTGCCGAACAGCATCATCACCGACAACGGCACGAACTTCACAGCCGAAGAATTCAAGGACTTCTGCTCCGAACAAGGCATCAAGCTCAACTACGCATCAGTCTCGCACCCGCAATCCAATGGGCAAGTCGAAAAGGCCAATGGCCTAGTCTGCAAAGGCATCAAGAAGCGCCTGCGAGTACCATTGAGGCGCGCTGCAGGCGCCTGGGTCGAAGAGCTGCCGTCTGTGCTTTGGAGTCTACGCACAACACCGAACAGATCAACCAGTACACGCCATTCTTCATGGTTTATGGCGCAGAGGCGGTCATGCCCTGCGACATCAAGTTCGACGCACCTCGAGTGGTGGCCTACGACGAGTCTGACGCAGAAGAAGCACTCGAGGATGACATGGACACCCTGGACGAAGCACGCGACATCGCCCTCACCCGCTCAGCCGTGTACCAGCAGGACCTGCGCAACTACCACGGACGGCGACTGCGGCCAAGAGCTTTCGTTCCAGGCGACCTGTCCTTCGCCTCAAACAGAAGAAGGTGCACAAGCTCGCCTCCCCATGGGAGGGCCCATACATTGTGACAGAAGCAATCGGCGGAGGAGCTTACCGCCTGAAGGACTCGAAGACAGGAACAGTCTGCCACAACCCATGGAATGTTGCGCAGCTGCGACGCTTCTACGCCTAGTCGACTCCCCTGTTGTAACAAAGCATACATGTCAAGGCGGCAGGTTTCAGACGCACTCTTTCCCTTACCAGGGTACCTGAGGGGACTGGAAGGGTTTTAATGAGGCGGCCTGCTCGCAAAAATCAATGAAGTGATTTATGGAACAAGCTCTCCCCTTTACTTTTTCAGTCAAAAAGCAACATAAACCTAGGCCGTCACCCGACGCACTCGGGGCTGCGCCATACAGGTTCAACTCAAAAACCTAGGCCGCCACCCGAAGCACTCGGGGGCTGCGCCATACAGGTTCAAGTCAAACCTAGGCCGCACCCGAAGCACTCGGGGCTGCGCGCACAGGTCTAAGTCAATCCTAGGCCGCACCCGAAGCACTCGGGGGCTGCGCCATACAGGTTCAAGTTGAAATCCTAGGCCGCCACCCGAAGCACTCGGGGGCTGCGCCACACAGGTCTAAGTCAAACCTAGGCCGCACCCGAGCACTCGGGGGCTGCGCCATACAGGTTCAAGTCGAAATCCTAGGCCGCCACCCGAAGCACTCGGGGGCTGCGCCACACAGGTCTAAGTAAAACCTAGGCCGCACCCGAGCACTCGGGGGCTGCGCCATACAGGTTCAAGTTGAAATCCTAGGCCGCCACCCAAGCACTCGGGGGCTGCGCCACACAGGTCTAAGTCAAACCTAGGCCGCACCCGAGCACTCGGGGGCTGCGCCATACAGGTTCAAGTCAAAATCCTAGGCCGCCACCCGAAGCACTCGGGGGCTGCGCCACACAGGTCTAAATCAAACCTAGGCCGCACCCGAAGCACTCGGGGGCTGCGCCATACAGGTTCAAGTCGAAATCCTAGGCCGCCACCCGAAGCACTCGGGGCTGCGCCACACAGGTCCAAGTCCAACCTAGGCCACACCCGACTCACTCGGGGGCTGCGCCATACAGGTCTAACTCGAAAAATCCTCGGCCGTACTCGAAACACTCGGGGGCTGCGCCATATAGGTTCACAGACGTCTACAAGATACAATTTACCAACTCGGGGGCTACCCCCACCTCGACATACATACACTCATATTTCCACTTGGAAAAATTTCTTTTACAAGCTAACGCTATACAACAACACTCTATTGCTATTATTCTACAGGCTCGCCCTTTGGCGCATCAAGTGGCCCAACAAGGTGCTCGCTAAAATTCTGGACCTGTTGAATCATCTGGCGCGCAGCCGCAAGAGTATCGGCATAGTCACCCTCTCCAGGCAAGCTGTCAAGCACCTTGTGCAATGGAAGATTAGGCCGGTGCAGTCGAACGTATGCCAACGCCACGTTCGCCCCGGCAACAAGTTGAGCGTGCACGACTTCCTTCAACGCACTGCCTTCACGGAACCTCTCCAGAAGCGCAGTCAGTCCATTCGGCTGCTCGTTGTGAGGAAAGTACACCTTGTTGATCTGCCAGAGAGTTTTTCTGCAACCTTCCAAGAGCACAGCAGCCCGCCAGGTGCGATCCAGCATTCGTGCCAGTACACTACCTCTGGATTTGTTCGACCAAAACTGGCGCGCTTCGGGTGAGTCACCGGCGGCCTCTTTCTCTACTCGCTCATCCACTCGAAGCTGCTCAGCCTTCAAGTCAGAGTTCACATCTGCATCAAGGCCAAGCATTAAGCATAGCAGGAAGACACAGAAGCCGAAGCAAAAACGCTAGAAGGCCAACCTTGCAGCTGTCGACTGATCAAGTCCATCTCGCCAAGCAGAAACTCCTCACGCTGGGAGAACGGCGCAATGGGCCGCGACCTCAATCGCTCCAGCTCCAACTCAGCACTCTTCAGCTTCGACTCGAGCTCCAACACCTTGTTCCTCATGAAGGTGATCACTCTCTAGTCATTTACGCTTCGCACGGAGCTGGAGGAGCTTGATGGCGGCGACGAGTAGGCGCAGCCGATGTGGTGTCCTCCTCATCATCCGCGCCAGTCGTTCCAGCAACATCAGGAGCTTCGCCCATATCAGACTGCCAAGAATTGACAGCGTCAAGCCAGGAAAAGAATCAACATAATTCATCCAAGCCAGATATCAAAAAAGACTCGGCGACTGCACCCCCAAGGGAGCGAATTCACATTTCATCATCAGCATGTTCACTCGCGCAATATAAAGTGCATTACAGACTCAAGCCCACAAGCAGAAACATAGTCCTAAAACGAAAAAGTCTACACTATAGACTCCGACTGGGAACGACTCTTCCTAGCAGCCAACTCTGCAGCTTTGGCAATCCTCCTCTCGAAGGTGGCGACCAACTTCGCAGCTAGCTGGCTCGCCTGCACCTTCACACCACTAAGGGACGCGGTCCTGCCGTCAGGCTTCCGGGGGAAGTCGCTGACAACCTTCTCAAAATCACCTACGACTTGGTGACCAAGAAGTAGCTGGAAAGTGAGCTCGGAGCCGCGTACCGTCTGCGCACGCGTGAAGTCCACCAGAACATTCGAATTGCCTTCGAATGGGGCCGCGAGTGCGTCAACAGCAGCTGGTGGCGGCTTGCTGGGAAAGATACTCCGGTGCACAGTCGCTAAGGCCTCCGTCGACTTCTGCAGTGCCGCCGTCGACTGCTGCAGTGCCGTCGATGCATACGCGCAGACGCGGTCGACGAAGCCAACAGCCTCCGCCAAGCGACACTCTCGCTGGAAGTCCCTTCTGGAGGAGCACCTCCGCAAGTCTCTGTTCAAAAGAAATCCACACCCGTAAGACGTCAGAAGTCGACGAAAGGCAAAGTAGGCACTGAGCCGAAAAACTTACTTCCAACAACATCTGCGAGTGCGAGCAAGCGGTCGACCTGGGTCTTCTCCAGAGCATCCCGAGCTTGTTCCCGCTCTTGGGCTTCACCCAGCGACTTCTTCAGCTCCGCGACCCGCGTCTTCATGCTCTCCTTCTCGCCTACGGATCAACGGAGCAGTTAGCAATAAAGGCAGTCGAAGCACCCCTCGAACACAAGGGTTCACACTTACTATTCGCTTGCTCCAGAGCAGTGCGGAGCTGATCCCTCTCCTGCTCCATGCGAACGAAGGTTGCGGCTCCTTCCATCTGCTGGCGATAAAATGGCTGCAGGAAACACAAGACATTAATCTACGCCCGACTATTCTAGTCACGCGCATCTTCGGGGGCTACTCCCATCGGGAGCGCTGTACGCGCACCCGATACAGGTCTTGCAGAAGGAGTCGAAGAACACTTACATGCTCAAGCAGCCCAGCGTCAACCGGAGTCGCATCAGTAGACCTCTCTGGCATGGCGGAGGTCGAAGCCTTCAAGGCCAAAACGTCACCCGCCAGAGCATCCTCTCCGGTCGTCCTCGCAGTCTGCTCGATCATGGGAGCAGAAGTGTGCTCCATCTCACGAGGGGAAGAAACAGCAGCGCCAGTACGGTCGCTGTGACAAGAAAACTCAATTCAAGGACCCGCAAGTGAAAAGCACACTCGACAAAAACAAAGCAATGGTCATGCGACTAACCTGACGACATCATCTTCACTTCCCAGGGAGACGGAGGCCATCCTCGCGAACTTTTTCGGCGATGCAGAGCCGAGTGGAGGCACGACCAAAGGTTCAGCCAGGTCACTCGGGTGCCTGGCACCCGAAGAGGACTCGCTCGTCTCTTCCTCGTTCACACCCACCTCCTTCACAGGCAACGAGGCAGAACCAGAGTCGACACCCTTTCGCCTCTGCCGCTTCCGCAGCGGCTCCTCGTCTTCATCATCCTCCTCCAACTCTTCACTCGGAGAGGTGGCAGAAGGAACTTCATCGTCTTCAACCTCGTCTTCAGGGAACTCGGCCTCTTCATGAGGTCCATTCTCCATCAACGGAGGAAGACTGACATAGCTCGAACGACCCTATCAGAGAATGAAGCACTCGAGTCAGACAACAAGATTCGACAGAAGATACAAAAAGCAAAGCAAACGAAGCTTACCTCAGGGACAGGGTTCCTAGGCCCATACGGCTCGACTGGGCACTTGACATTGCACGGGTCAGCGGCTCGGAGGCTAGTGATGCTCCTCACCTTCGACTCGACGGCGTCATCATCAAGCTCATTACCAGCATCCTCACGCGCCCACATTGGGTGGACACGGCTGCGGAGCGGCTGCACCCGAAGCCTGAAGAAGGTGGCGATGAGGTGAATTCCACCTGTCACGCGCCCGAGACTCTTCAGAAGGCCACGAAGAAGTGTCAGCAAGGGCTGAGTCGCCTCCCTGTCCTCCTTCGACAGCGGGTGCGCCCACGCGTTCGTCTTCCGCAACTCGCGGTCAGCCGCGAAGTCGGGAGCCCTTCTTGGTCGCATCTGATATAAAACCACCTCTTTCGCCAGCCCTGGACGGAGTCGGACTTCTTCATCTTGAAGTAGGAGGTGTCGCCACGCACCTGGATGCCGAAGCCGCCTACTGGGTACACCTGCTTGCTCTTCCCCATGTTCCTCCTCACGAGGAATAGCGACTTCCACAGCAGCCAGTTGGGCGCGATTCCCAGGAAGCACTCGCAGAGCACGAAATAGCTCGCGATGCTCAGGACGCTATTGGGAGTCAGATCGTGGATCTGAATCCCATAAGCATACAAGACACCACGGACGAAATCGTGGAGGGGGAACCCGAAACCCCGCGGAAGGAAATCCACGAAGCAAACGCGTTCCCCCTCGCGAGGGGAGGGGAATACCTCTTTCCCAGGAGCGCGCACCGTCGCTTGGTCTACCGGCGGTAGCAGCCCCTGCGCACGGAGGGCCTCGAGGTCGGCCTTCTTCACCGACGATTTGACCCAGTCGCCGTCGGGCTTCTTCATCACGCTCACCTCGGCGGCGGTGACGGCGCCAGCAGCAGCCTTCCCTCTCTTCATCGCGGCCTTGCTCATGGAGGGTGCAGACTAGAAGCTGACAGAGAGCACGCAGCGCAATAGTGGCGGAACAGAAGCAGTGGAGACGACGAAGGAATGGGGATGGATGAACTGTTCACCGCCGCGGTGAAAATTATATACCGCGCGGTCAGTTAATCCTGGCCATCCCTACTGAAACCGCTCTCTGGAACATCATCTGGCCGTCCACGTGTCGCGCGGAGATAGCAACCGTCGATGGCCACGCCGCCCACTACGCGCGGGAATCAAGGCGCCATCATCACACCGCGAAATTTTCGCGCCCAACGGTCAGAAAAAAGCGGCAACCGCTGTCTCCAGTCAATACTGATAGTGGGACCGCACTGTCACATCCCATCGGACACAGAGTGCGTCAAAAACATCAGCACTAACGTCAACCAAGAAGCCGTAGGAAGTAAGCCAACGAGCTGATTGGGAACTCGAACATTTCATTCGAGTGCAAGAAGATTCAGTAAGCTCTCAGAGCTGAATAAGTTCGTACAGTAAGCCAACGAGCTGATTGAGAACTCGAACATTTTATTCGAGTGCAAGAACATCCAGTAAGTTCCAAGTGCTGAACAAACTCGTGCAGTAAGCCAAACCGGCCGAATACACAGTAAGTCATACAAAGCCAGTCGCGACTCCAAGTCGAGTCCCCTCTTTACTCCCATCGGGAGCGGGCTTTTTGACTGAAGAAAAATTGAGTTTAACCTCAATTGCACGCAATTCAGCTTAATCTCGGGGGCTACTCCCATCGGGAGCGCTGTTCGCGCTCCCGAGTGACTCAGAACAATAGCAGTCGAAAATCACCGACTAAGGCTGTACTCGCGGTATTTTACCCTGGAAGTGACAGTTCGACTAAGGAATCCTCCATAAGCCCTGAACGGCCGGAGTCGACCAATTTTACTCATCTCTTTCAGGAACCCGACGGCGTGCCCAGGAGGAAGGAGTCCTTTACCCGACTCTACGATTCGACTAAGCACTCGGGGGCTCCTGTCGTGGGGTCACTCTTCGACTACCCCACGGTGGGGATACCTGGGCCACGCCAAGCCCATCAGCCTTATGACGAGGGCCCAAGGAAGGCCCAAGGAGGACAACGTGCGGCCCAAGATAGTCGACGCTAGGTCATGCGACCCCGCCATGCTTGTAAGCGCCATCGGCACCGTTCACCTGAGACCTAGCCTACCATATAAAGGCTAGGAGGGTCCTTCGTCTAGGGTACGCTCATAGCCGCCATACAAACCCTAGCGAGATTGCCATCTCGCCATTGTAGCCACAACTCACCATCAATAACCAGACAAGCAGGAAGTAGGGTGTTATCCTCCGGGAGCCTGAACCTGGGTAAAACGCCTTGCTTGTCAGCCGTCGTGATCACCAGCGCTCATCTCTCTCCCCCTCAATCAACCCGGGGTGCATAACCCAGGGATTTGCCGAGTCCACACCTCGTCATGCCCAGTCCCAATTAATTACAACTTTTACCGCTTAATTCTCTTCACACTTTTGCCCTGATTTATCAGTAAGCAATGACAAAACAGTGAAATACCAGCATGTGTGTAAACCAAAGAGAAAGAGGGATGATCTTCCTTGCTGGTAGAAATAACGTCCTTCATGGGAGCCGCTCTTAAAAGTCTGTTTGACAGGGAGAATACTGTTTTAATTCGTTACCATTCGTTGACAATTAACAAACACCTCTGAAAACATTTGTATCTCTGTTTTTAAAATAAAAAGCTCTAGCACGTGTTAATCCCTGCTTCCCTCTGCGAAGGGCCAGTCTTTTATTTTTATGTTGAGTCACCATCCTTTCTTTGAGCACTTCTTCGAGAGCATAACTATCGTTCTTAGTGTAATGTGCTTGTCCTAGGATACGATTAATTGAGGTATAACTATGATACTCTTATCTTTGATATCTTTATATCTAGTCTTCACTTGAACCTCAGAGGTGCCTTGGCATTTATGATTTGCCCTTCAAATAAAGGCAAGCGAGATACCACTTTGTCATATCTTTTTATGAACATTGCAATTCTTGTGGATAGATGTATGTTATGTTATTCATTCTTAGTACTTTAGTATCTTTTCATGATTTGCATAACTACTAGGTGTCATTATTTGCATGGTTCCTATTATGAATTGTCTAAGTAATTGATCATATAGTTGGTATGTATACATCTTATGAAGCAAATGTGTTCGTAAAAGTTTCTTTTGTCGCACTCAGTTGTTAACTGAATTGCTTGAGGACAAGCAATAAGCTAAACTTGGGGGAGTTGATACGTCCAAAACGTATCTACTTTTCCGAACACTTTTGCTATTGTTTTTCCTCTAATTTGTGTGATTTGAATGCAACTAACACGGACTAACGCTGTTTTCAGCAGAATTGCCTTGGTGTCTCGTTTTTGTGCAGAAAGTCAAAGTTTTAGGAAAATTCCAGAAAAATTCCAGAAATTCTATTTTTCCAGAAGACCCACGGAGCCAGAAGACGAAGCGAGGAGGGTGCACAGGGGCACCACATGCACCCAGGGCGCGGGTGGCCCTTGCTGCGCCCTGTGTGGCCCCCGATGCTCCCCTTTGGACTATTTAAAGCCTCTGACCTAAAAACTTCGGAGGGATCGACGCTTTTCCAGAAAACTTCCAGAGCTCCGCCGCCATCAAAAACCCTATTTCGGGGATCAGAAATCCGTTCTGGCACCCTGCTGGGACGGGGAATTGGAGGAGATCATCGCCATCATCATCACCGCCACCTCTCCATCGACCATCTATGACTCCCCCATCCATGTGTGAGTAATTCCCCGCTGTAGGCTGAGGGGATGGTAGTGATTGGATGAGATCATTCATGTAATAGTTGTGAGATTTGTTAGGGCATGGTGCCTAGTATCCATCGGTAGTGCTTATTGTCATTGTTGCAACTTATTATGCTTAATGCTTGTCACTTAGGGCCCGAGTGCCATGATCTCAGATCTGAACATGTTATTGAATCATGATGATAATTATTGTTTTGGATCATATCTATAAGTTGTATACACACGTCACTGTCCGGAACCCGAGGCCCCAAAGTGACAGAAATTGGGATAACCGGAGGGGATGGTTGCGACGTGAGGATCACATGTGTTCACGGAGTGTTAATGCTTTGCTCCGGTGCTTTATTAAAAGGAGCACCTTAATTACCAGTAGTTTCCCTTGAGACCCCGCTGCAAACGGGCTGGTAGGACAAAAGATGTTGTGCAAGTTTCTCATTGCGAGCACGTACGACTAAATACGGAACACATGCCTATGATTGATTATTACTTGGATACCTTTTTATTTATCTGCAATTGCCCTATGTATGACTATTTCATGAATTATCTTATCCATGCAACGCCCGTTTCATCCATCCCTATGCTTACAGTATTTTAATCCTGCTATCTACTGCAATTATTACTGCTGTCTTTATTTTACTGCTGCTATTATTTCACTACTGCTACTGTCATAAAACTGTTGCTACTGATAAACTGTGTCGAGCAAGTCTACTTCCAGGTGCAGCTGAACTGACAAATCATCTGTCAAGGCTTATAAATATTCTTTGACTCGCCTTGTGTCGAATCAATAAATTTGAGTTTTACTTCCCTCGAAGACTGTTGCGATCCCCTATACTTGTGGGTCATCACACGCCCTCCAATGGGGACACCTACTTAGGGCGTGTTTGGTTGCTCACGGGCCTTAGGAACACACTGTTGCATGCTAATTTTGGCCCGTTTGGTTACCTGCCCCGTTCGGCGAGCCTACATGTGCACGAACCTTAAAGCAACCTGGGCCATGCCCACAAGGAACGCCCGATTTCACCGTTTCTTCAGAGCCACCCTCCCGCAAGGCAAAAAGGGAACGCAGAAGGCGAGCTCGTGCAAGCTAGGGAGATGGCGCGCGGCCGCGGGCGCTCGCGCGCACACACGAAAATGGTGGCGGGAGAAATTTCGTTCACCGCCCTGTTTTGCCTCCCCTATTACACCCCTCTCCTCTCACCGTCGAAGCTCCCGCCACCATTTCCCTCCATTTCTAGCTCTCCGTCCGAGAGGAGATTCAACGATGATGACCAGGTAAGCGGCGCCTCCTTCTACTCCGGTGAACGTTGGTCGACAGCCGGCGGCGGAGCACTTCTTCCTCGATCTCTCCGTGCAGAGAGCGGCCATCCATGCTACGATGCCGGTAAGCGCAATCGAACCCTAATTGTAGATCTGTGCAAATGGAGTAGATATTTAGGCCATGATGTAGTTCGAGCATGTTTAGGATCTTGATTTGCTGTTAGCATGTCAATTTGGTAGGCCATGATGTAGATCTTTGTAGCTTCGGCCTTCAGATCATGTGTCTTGTGACCTGTCTTGCTTGATTAGTCATGCACTTGTATTTCACGATTAGTCATGCACCTGTCTTGCTCGTCACCGTTGTAGGACATGAGCTTCGACAAATTTAGTCACGCTCTGCTCGAGGGGTAGAGCCAGCTCGCTCTCTCCCTTGTCCCGGACTCTCAGTCGGAGGAGATGCCGGAGATGGAGATGTTCGAGGTGCTTAGGATGGGGTCACAGCTGGCCACGCCTTGTCTGGGGCCAGAGAACCATGTTGGTGACAAGGACAAGAAGAGCAAGATGGGGATGACCATGAAGTGGCCTCCATTTTTGTCCACCTTCGTGCTGAACAAGATGTGCGAGTTGATCGCCTCTGGGGTGAGGACTGACAAGGGGTTTAAGGAGGTGCATCTCAACACAGTTGCGAAGCTTGTCTTTGATTTCTGTGGGCAGGAGGTCACCTCTACTCAGCTCTACAACCACCTCAGGAAGTGGAGATCAAGGTGGATCAAGGTGTCAAACCTCAAGAACCTGAGTGGTGCACATTGGGATGAGGATACTCACAACATCATCTTGGAGGCGGAGCACCTCATAGGCCACATTCTAGTTAGCCGACTGTCTAACATTGTTTAGTTCCTAAACTGTCTCATTTTCTAACTGTCAAACACTAACTGTCTAACTGTTTTTTGTCCCTAGGATCACCCCAAGGACGCTGAGTTCCTAAACAAGCCCATCTTGAACTACGAGCAGATGCATACCATCTTCTCCTTCGGTCTTGCCACTGGAAGGCATGCCATGGGGTCCATTGAGCCTCTCGGTACGCATGAGGATCCTGAATCGCAGGAGTCGGACACCATCAATGTTGATGGTCCTGCTTACACCCGAGGCACCAAGGCTGATGATCATGGACCCAAGGTACTTGAGAGAGGGGAGAAGAAGACGAAGAGGGGTGCCTTGGTCGATGTGGAGGTGTTTGTCTTCACCAGCATGACCGAGGCCGTCAGGGAGGTGGCATCCGCCATCAGGGAGAGCGTGCCTGTCGACGTGCACCCCGGCCTCTACGAGGTTGCGATGAGCGCGAAGGGAACATACAGTGACACCGCCAAGATTGTTGCTCTTGGCCACCTCCTAAACAACAAGGCGCAAGGATTTGGATTCGTTCTGATGGCCGAGGACCACCGTCTGCTTTGGCTCCAGAACTTCCTCAACAAGCACTACTACCGTTCAGGAAGTTGGAGGTGGCGGTGTTGCAAGCATGCTAGATGATGATGATGATGATGGTGATGATGATATGATGTATATTTTGGGTAGGTAGGACAACAAAACTTCTTATGGCCTGTATATTTTGGGTGCTTGAGGTGGTACATAAGCTAACCCCTCACACGAAGAACTTGCGGGGGTAGTATGACACCCTCTTTTGATGTGGTGGTAGGTTAACACCATACTAGCTAGGCAGCGAACAATTATGCAGCTTGTAGTGCTGTCGGTAGAAGATGATCAATGCATGCTTTGCTTATGTTGCTTTTCCACCTTGTGATCATGTGTTCCTAACATGCCAACGTTCTAATGTTGATGTTCTTTGTTATAGTGGTATGTGGTGTTCAGGGGCAGGAATCCAGGAATCTACACAACCTGGAACTCTTGCTCAGCTCAGCTGGCCAACTACCCCAACCAGTGCTGCCAAAGGTACGAGACTCTAAGGGAGGCACCAAAATCTTTCGCCATGTCCCAGGTAGAAGAGATCCCTCTCCAACCTCAATGCAGCAATACTGGATCAAGGAAGACCGCTAAGCGCAAAGGTGGAGGAAGGATTGCATATTGCGGCATCAAAGACTGCATTATCGTCGTCCTGGTCGTCATCATTTCCTATTTGTGCTTGTTCTAAGTTTATACCTCCTTAAACCCTAAACCCTTGTGGGCTGGTAAGCTCACCACTTGGACGTGCAAGGTAAGCACAACAACCACAAACTAGGCAACCAAACACTGTGGTTTATGGCTTAAACAATCAATCTGGGCATCCAAACACGAGCACATTGGTTATATGTACCCAACCGAACGAGTCTGGCTAGGAAATTGTGGGCAACCAAACTAAGTGCACAACATGGCTCAATTCCCGTTTTTCCAGGGCCAGGCTCAAGTGAGCCACAGATGCAAAGTGGCAAAAATCCATGCGAGCAACCAAACACGCCCTTACTCACGCGGAAGAAAGAACGAGATCTTCGTGCTTGCGCCATCGTAGAGAGCACTGTGTCCAGTCTAGATACTGTCTTCCTCTGGGATTCAAAACTGTTGATCGAGACTAGCACCATGGAGGAGGAGCCCGCCGAGAAGTTTAGATTTGCTGGAGTTCGTAGCCAGTATTCGAGCGAGGCTAGTGAAGTTCCCGTAATAGGACAACTCCCCCGCGAACAACAAGCAGCTATGACCGCGTTCGCATATGCCCCAACGGTGTCTCCAACTCCTTTTGCGCTATACTTAGGGACACCTCTCAAGGATCTGCTGTAAGTTTTAAGCACTGATCAACGCTCGACCATTCCCCCTTAATGTATTCGATTTGGTTTGGTGCCATTAGTAATCATCATATAAACTAGACTGGTGGCCCTCGTAAATACAAGGATAACGCTTGTAAATATTTTGAAGTTATATCAATGTTTCCAAACATACATATATTATTATCTAGTTAGGATTAATTTAGGCCTATAGTCACCAAAATTTGATGGTTAATAGAAAATATCATGTGTGGGGGAAATCTCTTTTTATCCTCTTTAAATTGTCGGAAAATTATTACTTGAAGGTTTTCAATCATATGAGTGATTGTATATGTGTTTTTTGTAGCATGGCCAGATCAGTTCATAGAACTTAGTTCACAGGTAACCTAGCATGTAATTTTTAATTGAAGTTGCATCAGTGCGTTGGTTAAAACTCCGATTATAGGTCTTAGGTCATTGACATCTGAGCGAACAAAACTATTAGATGTCCAAAATGGTAATCGAGATATGACGGATGATGTTTAGGTCTAATTTCTAAGATGATTTACCATAATAAAGAACCAATGGGTTAATGCTCCGATGGTGCTATATATGATTACGAAGTTATTTTAGTTCTTGCTTGTTAATGGTTAGGTTCAAGATATCAATGTATGTTTGAAAAAATGACTTTGTTAGCGAAAGGAAGAAATGATTCTTGTTGAGAAACTGCACCATAAGCATTTTTTCCTTACCTTGCCCAAATCAATTTCTTTTGTCAGATATTTTGTTGGTTCTGAATTACTTGAAGCCCTTTGTTTGTATTAAAATATCTGACATTTTAGACACAAACATTGTTGTCTGTATGATTTAACTTTGAACTTTGAAAGAATATTCAGAAAGGTAAATATGAAAATCGAGAATCTTTTTGGCTCCAATTTGTTTGAATTATATCTTGTTTAATCGCTATAGTTTTATCTTGTTCATGGTTTACATTGAAATCCTCCATACTTTTATCTATTTATGTATGATGTCAAATATCATTCTATAGTGATTAGTTAACATCAATAACCTAACAAATCAATCAGCTGAACCTAATAATAAGCCACAATACAGTTTGAGCACGTATGTTTGACAAGAATTTCATCACCCATTGACCCGTCAGCCGTAATCGAACCAAACACGACGCGCCGCGTGTCCCCTTCGCCCGATCGCTTGCGCCACTCGGACTCTTCCTCCTCCAAAACTCCAACGAACCAATCCCATCGCTTTCCCCTTCCTCCCCCGAGGCTCTCGCATGCTGGCCGCCGTGCTCCGCGTCCCGGCCTCTCCGATCCCGCCCCTCTTCCCCGCGCCGGCGCGCCCCCTCATCCACCTCGCCCGCCGCCTCCCCGCCGCGCCCATGGCCGAGGCCGCCAAGAAGGCCGACGCGCCTCCGGCCCCCGAGCCGCCCGAGAAGCCGCTCCCGGGGGACTGCTGCGGCAGCGGCTGCGTGCGCTGCGTCTGGGACATCTACTACGACGAGCTCCAGGACTACAGAAGGCCCTCGCCGCACACGAGTCCGCCAGCGGCGACATGGCCTCCGCCGACGACGAGAAGACGAAATCGTGAGGCGCGTCGGCAGTGTCAGGTCCCGTATGTGTATGCTTTTGACCTCTTACGTTCCCAAATTGGATTCTTGGTCGTGACAGATATACTTCTACTACTAGCATTACTCGTAGCATTATTACATTCTAAACACCCATTGTATTCTCACCGTGTATGCTGCAAATTATACGAGAGTGGGTTGCTCTGTTACTGCTTACTGTCACAATTCTTTGTGTGACCAAAGATGTCCCTCATCATCAATAAGAGTTTATTTTTACCAATGCAATTCATGTTGCACATAGTACTTGAATTGGGCAAATTTTGACAAAGTACGATGCAATTTAGTAAGACTTTAGCCAAGAAACCCCAACCAATCACCAATGGCATTAGAAATCAGGAGAAATTAGCGAGTTCGTTACATCTTGTGTTCTCATGATCATAAATACTACAATGCCCTGCTTATTCATGCATTGACGTAGAACCTACTGATCACCGTCCGAACCGCCAACGGGATCCTCACCGTGTGGACGCCATCTTCCCATGTCAGGCTGCCGAAGGTGTACCTCCCCTGCACCTTCAGTTTGGCCTGGAACGTCACCCTGAACGACAACCTGTTGGTGGTCAAGTTGAAGGTCAGGAGCGAGGGGCTCACGGTGACATCCACCCCTGGAGGCGCTTCCACACGCGCTCTATACTTGGACGTGGCTGGGCCGACACTCGTGACCGTTCTCGACACCGACAGTTTGCCCCTCAGTTCAGGAAGGGTGATGGAGGGGACGTTCAGGTTCAACTGCGATTTCGGAGTGTGTTCACAGGTTGTGTGCTGCTGAACCATGGTGGTGATGGCCGAGTTGTTGTAGCCCATGGAGCAAAGGAAGCACACGTAGTCAGACGGTCTCATGTCGTACACGAGGCCAGGGTGCACAGCCCTATTTGGATTTACATGACCACCTCCATAATCGAATGGGTTCGCCTGCTTGTATGGAGCTGCCTCGGCTACCATCTCAAATCCATACTCATCATGGACAGTGGCTGCAGATGTGTATAATTGTTAAGGAGAAGCGTATCTTTGGAAAAGAGAAGCAGATGGGCATTACCTGTTGTAACCATTGCTGATTTTACTGCAGCTGGACTCCAATTAGGATGAATTGATTTGAGAAGAGCGGCCACGCCTGAAATGTGCGGGCAGGACATTGAAGTTCCTGAATCTATCTTGAAGTTCACAGATCCCACAGCCGATGATAAGGCTACAGAAGGTGACCATGAGGCCAATATGTTTACACCTGGGGCAGTTATGTCTGGCTGCAAAAATTGGATGGCAAGAGAAGATGCATGTTTATTTAGAGTTTAAGTTTTGTAGAATGGGTCAAGGATGAACTTAGTTAATCAACCAAAGGAGATATTTACCTTCAGAATAGAGGGAGCCAGAGAACTTGGGCCCCTAGATGAGAAGTATGCAACTTCAGGACCTATTAATTCGCCGACAATTGTTTTTGCCGTGCCAAATTGTACTGTTGGATTTCTGTGCATGTAAAACAAATGTCAACACGACTCAAACAGACGGTAACCTCATATAATTCACAACTATGAATCATATAAAAGACTGTTTTAAGTACCTCATGCTAGTAGTATATGCAAGTATGGCTGTTCCAACTTGAATATCTACTTGAACAAGGGGAATATCAAATGCAGACGCTATGTCCTTGGTTAAAAACTGTGCGAAGATGACTCCTACACCACGGGCCTTTTTTACGGTCTCTACTGCCACTTGGGATGCTCGCTGTACTCGTGTTTGGAAGCAAAGCACCACATTTCCTTTTACTAGAGTAGCATTCAGAGATCCTGCAGTGCAGCTTCTGCAAAGGCATTAGCCAGAAGGGCAATAGAGATTCTAGGATTGATAAGAAGAGACCAAGGACGACGAAGCTAACCTTGCATCACTATCATCAGCATTATCCGATGAAACATCTTCAGCATACACTATACGCATGCTTGTCGCAGCATGTTTTCCGGAGTACATTGTTTGACCCTGCATCCATGGTACATCAGAATGCCAGCCGCAGACAGGGACACATGAACAGTAGGTTTAATTCAGATGAAACTCTTACCACATACGTACTATTGTTGCCAAGGGTGATCTTTGCAAGGAACGTCCTGTCAATGGTGCCCGCAGCAACGGTCAGAACCCATGGTGCCGAGTTGATCACTGTCTCTGAATAAGGACCTGAATTGCCTGCAGAACAGACCACGACGATCCCTCTCGCAACGGCGTGGAATGATCCAATCGACAAGACGTCATCGACATAAGCAGGGAGAGGCGGTGCTTGTCCCAGAGACACCGACAGCACATCGACACCGTCGTGAATGGCATCATCGAAGGCAGCAAGTATGTCTGCGGAGGTACAATCTCCGGTAGCCCAGCACACCTTGTAAACAGCCAGCCTAGCCCTTGGCGCCCCTCCCCTCGCCACACCACTGGCAAGCCCACGGAAGTTGGCATCAGGTACCAGAGCGCCGGCAGCTGTGGACGCCGTGTGCGTCCCGTGCCCAACGGCATCCCTCGCCGACTTGTACTCGTGGACGTCAGTCGTGTTCATCTTCCCATACTCGGCTTCATACCCTTTGACGTACCATTTCGCGCCTATTATTTTCCTATCCTATCATGAATCTGAAGTCACTTCCAGGTAGTGGTTGTTTCTCATAACCAAATGGCAAACTGAAAGACAAGAGCAGGCAGGCAAACCTGTTGCAGTTGGAAGCATTGAACCTTTCTCCGGCGACGCATCGGCCTCTCCACCGCTTCGGAACCTCGCCGATGCCGTCGTCTCTAAAGCTCGCCGACTCCGGCCATATCCCTGACAACCCCAAGAACAAGTCAGCAGTCATCACACTACAATGCCAGTGTCCAATACTGAATTCTGCCTACTACACAACTGAAGAAATGCAGGCTCACTCACCTGTGTCTAGCACACCGATGATGGAGTCCTCCCCAAATCTACTCTCGGAGAGGATTCCGCTCCCACCGGAAGGCGACGGGTTCACCCGCATGAAGTCCCAGCTCCTGGTCGTGTGCAGGTCGAGCACCCGGTTCCGGACCACCCGCACAACCCCAGGCCAATCTGTGAGCACCAAAGTTCAGTTCACAAGCCATAAGAACAGATTCAGAAGAAAACGAAGCAACAGCAGGTCTGAGCAGGATGTGCAGGGCAGCTCACCGGAGAGGCGCCTCGCCTGCGCGTCGGTCAGCACGGCGGCGAAGCCGGAGAAGCCATGCCTGTAGCTGTAGAGGATGGCGTCCTCGGCCGCCTGCTCGCTGCGTAAATCACAAGGGCACACACACGCAGGTTTTGAGTTTTGAGGTATGCAACCGAAGAAATGAGCAACCATGGAAGGTAGCCTGCTCACCTGCCGAGGACGGCGGCGAGCATGCCGTGGTGCGAGTCCCGGACCAGGTCCGGGTGCAGCTCCGGGTGCGGCTCCCCCATGTACACAATCTGCACCTGCAGATCGACATGCCGATGAAGTTAAAGAAGGAAATAAAGAGAGCACAATCTAAGACAGTATTGAGCTACGCTAGGCTACGCGCCGCCGCCAAGAAACGGTGCCTGGAACTCTGGGACAGAGTGCTCACATTGCCGCAGGAACAGAGGCTGAGGCCAAGCAGCAGCAGGAGGAAGACGACGACGAGCTTGGCAGCCATGAGCACTGAGCTGTGCCCAGAGAGGGAGCAGGAGGAGGTGGCTTCTCTTGCCGGAAAGAATGGTGTGGAGTAGATTGAAAGGGAGGAAGGAGCCGAAGCGAGAGGGGGTTGGTGTGCCTTGGCCGGCCGGCGTCTTCTCTCCGAGAATCCTGTCAGTGGTGGATTCGATTCAAATCTCCTGCTATGCTAGTACTCTCAGCTAGTGGTAGTAAATGCCACTGTTCCAGTGTGGGATCCGTGTGCTCGTTTGTTTACTCTTTGTTCTTCGTCCGGACGCGGATGTGCTTCTCGGTTGGAGTTTTCAATGGAGATGGTGGAGCCGAGGCGAGGCTCTCTATTTCCCTCTCTCTCCTGGCCTGCCCTTTGATAATGTAGGTGTGCTGCGCTGCGTGCGTGTGCCGGCGGTGTTGGCGTTCGGCCGAACGCGCCTTGCCCGTTGGGTGGCTCACTTGTTTAAATCTCCCTTGTTTTCGTTGCTTTCTTGTTTTGGAACACCACCAGGATTTCCAGCCCAGGTTTCGCGAGAATTCAACTCTCATATTAAAGCGCATCCACAGACACAGAAGGCACAGATAGAATGTTTGTATATCCAGCATTAGCCTTATTTAGATATTATTATCGGGAGAAGCGCGTTGGTTTAAATAGACACAACATCGGATACACTTACAAAAGATATTACACTTTTCAGAGACACAAGGGTCAAATTTCGGTTAGCTGATATGTAACGTGAAGTTAGCCAATTTTTAACATGGAAACGGCACCAATCTGCATAATGATAGTCTCCCTTTTTAGCATTGTGTAGTGACTATCATCTACTACTCAGTTGACTCTCGATCCTGTGACGTATTATATGATAGTTATTGGCTTGTCAAAGAGGGAAGTACGGAAAAAGATGTAACATAATCGGATCAATAGCAAATCTCTTCGTCTTGTCCGGCACTCACTAATACTCCCTCTCGTTTCAAATTACATGACTTTCATTTGGCCACATGTGGATGTATCTATATATGTAATATGTCTAGGTACATCCACATTTGGACAAATTGAAGTCATGTAATTTGGAACGAAGGGAGTACCAATTTGTTGTGTGATGTCGACAGCTAGAACAGATGCTCTTATTATTATTATCCATTAGATCCCAGGGAAATTACATTATGTGCATTGTGGTATGCTTCACGTACGATTTCGTGTTGGGTTGTTCACTGACACCACAGCACGTGCTGTGATCCAGGGAGCAAACAAAGCATGGATGTTTTTGTTTTGCACCGTTTGTTAATGGTGTTTAAGTAAATTGCACTCGGCTTGTCCATCTTGCTTACAGGGCACTTGTACTGTATTATTAAACTCCAACTTGTTTAAAAGTAGCATATCTTTGACAATCATGGGATCACGTGGAGGACATGTGTCGGACTGTCAGTGCATAGTATATCCACTGAGACCTCCTTTTCTACGTTGACGCCCGCCTCAGGGTCTCTCTCACTAGTGGCGTCTGGTCTTTAGGCTTTTCCTCATGAGGTGGGCGGTGGAGCAGCATCTGCCACGCCAGTGACCGGGGAGGCCGCCGGCGCGCGGGGGAGGGAGCGGCAGGATAGGGTAGGTGGAACATTTACTTGGCCTTTACTACACACGCCAGTGATGTGATATCATATCCGCTCCCCCATCACCACCGCGACGACCACCCTACTGCACTACGGGCCTCGCCTGCGTCCAGGCGGCGTCACGCCACCACGTCTGCTGTGTGCTTCACCTGAACAGCCTCGCCGTCCCGTGCCCACCACCAGCCAACAAGATGAAATGGAATCCAGGGAAAGTGCTACGGCGTGTATGGGCACCGCAGACGACCGTTCAACTTTGAATCACTTGCTCACCGAGAGGTGGCAGGGCGACTATCTGTGCCTTCGCCTCGCGCCGCCGCTGAGCCGCGGGATCCTTCCCTCCGCCGGCCGCTTCGGCGGCGGGAGGGTGATGGATCCCCGGCTCCGGCGTGTATATATGGTAGGATAGGGGGAAGTTCTCACCGGCGGCGCTCAGGAGGAGGGGCGGCTGATGGTGGGTTTGGTGTCGGCGCGGGCTTCTCCGGCGATGCGGCTCCTACGGGTGCGGTGTCTCCGCGCACGACTTGCGGGAGCTCCAGGGCCGGCGCGCCGCTCGAGTTCTTCTGCCTGCCGCCGGATCCGTGCTGGCGGCGGATCTGGCGGGTGGGTGTCAGGGCTAGGCGGGCTTCGCGGCTTCGCGCTCGGTCGAGGTTGAAGGTGGCCGCGGCAAGGTGGTGGTGCTGGTGCAGGGGGCCGTCTGCCCGGGTCGTTCATCGACTAAAGATCCGTCGCGGCGCGGCGGAGAAGCTTGGCGGCGTCTCTCATAGGGTTAAATTCTCCCTGGCAGTGGCGAGATGGCGGGTGGCGGCCTTCGTCTTCGACGACGGCGATGTTGCTAATCTTCGTGCGTGTCCTTTTTCCCCTTCGTTCTGTTCTTCTTTTTCTGTGTTTGATCCATGTACTTTGTATGTGTTTCGTTCTTGAATATATGGAGTGGAAAATGCAAAAAAAAAAAAAAAAAAAAGGGCGACTACATATACCATCTACGGGAATGTAGATGACAGATTTCATTCACATACTGACATACTACGTTCAAAAAAGAAAGTACAAAATATACGGACATTTCCAACTAGACTGGCTGCAACTTTCATGGAAAAATACCCACTTGCCTCGTGTAAAATACGATACATGGCAATCGACATTTTACAACAGACTTATTTTTTACATATTTTTCAACTGCTTTTTTTTTCATGGTTCTACGATTCAACCTAATGCATGCGCTCCCGAGAGCCAAATACCCCTGTGAAGATACTTACGACAAAGAGTAGCGTGCTTGATAGACAAAATATTTTTATGGAATTTTTCTCAACCTTATAAGTTATAACCATTTGAGCTGGAACAAGTACCAGTTCATATATTATTCAACAACCCACCTGGCCAGATCCCATTTTTCTGCTCCAAGGAGTGAATAATTGTGCAGTCATGTACATCATCGGACCGCCCAATGTTTCCATAAATTACAAAGCCATCATGCAAGTACACAGCAAAAGGAAACCAGTGTCACGCCCAAGAAAAACGTCCTTTTATCTTCATCTTACTGCTGGGATGGCGACAGTAAGCATTGTTCAAGAAATCGGCCAGTTAACCAGTTAATCGGCCAGTTAATCGCTACTCAGTGGGTCACTGAATAGATTAGCACCTATTCGGTGAATTAACTGGTGACCCCGATTAATCGGCTGTCAGACCGATTAATCACCGATTAATCGGCTGTCAGGCCGATTAATTTTGTAGGTTTTTGCCTTCCAGTTTGGATGCATCAAGACCAAAGTGTCCAGATATGATTTTTACCTCTTGTCTATGCTTGCAATAGCATAGTTTAGTATAATTACATATCTGGGAACATGGGAGTATTAAATAATATAGAAAATATTATATATATGTATGCAAATTATGTTTATTTCTGTTTTGACAACCGATTAATGGTCGACCGATTAATCCAGTTAATCGGCAGATTCACCGATTAATCGCTACTCAGTGGCCGACCGAGCAGTTACCAGGTACTGAATTCCCGAACAATGACAGTAAGAGTCTAGTGAGCTAGGTAGCTTTTCTTCCTTCCATTTATATGGCTATTTTCTTCAGCTCCCCAGCCCAGAAATAGACGAGCGCAAGGCAGTCCCTACTTGGGAGGTCGTCGGTCCGGTGAAAATACATCCTCGATGTTTTGCTTGATATATGTGCCTGTTTTGCCGATATTCTTCGCCACTCCAGAGGCGACCAGCCCGGCGCTCCTCTTGTACCTGCACCGCCACTCTCACAGCGTCAGAAATTCAAAAGAGGTCATCATGGGGAGGGGAGACCGGGAAGAGGGAGATGTGATATGAAAAACGGTAACTTTCCTCGTCATGAATTCCTGTCTTGCGGGCTGTGGTCTCTGTCCTTGCTCCTGGCCCTGGGGGTGGGGGTGGGGGTGGGGGTGGGGGGTAGCAGCTGTGGCAGGAAACACAAAAGCATCAGAATTTTGAAGCCCACTGACACTTCACAAAAGGTAGTGCCAGAAATGGTACACCAGTGGAATTCGGAAGAATACTAGTCAACAAAGCTGGTACTAGATGACCCAACATGGCTCATCAACTGACTAATCAGTATAGCAGAATACTGGGTCCAACAAGTAAACCTAATTTGGGCAGTTTCTTGGGACTCAAAAGGAACAATCACAATCCTTTTCACCATAAACAGGATGGTTTCTGTGTTTTTCTCAGAAGGTAGGGCCAAATTTATCACTTGCTATCTATAACTAAGGAATTAACAAAATCAGGCAAGTACAAGATATCTGAACTTTTGGTTACAGGAATGGGCGACTGCCACCAGCCCACCATAAACTGATTCTCACCAACATTATAGACTTGGTATTAAGAAAATGAAGCTTTGATCAGACCTACGTTTTGTACTTGTACAGTTAACTGAGACTAGATGCAAATTTAACAACATATAACCTAAAACTGCAGTGGTTACAAATTATTGTTTTTTATTGAATAATGACAAAGTATAGAAGTAGATGAAACATCAAACAGAAGAAACTGTACATACCTTCCTTCGGATTACGTGCTGAAGCATGTTCCACAGCGGGTGATTGTTTCTCAACCATTCTGCTATCTACCAATAGCTGCAGGAACATTTCTCACTTGCCTTAGCAAAAAGCAAATCCAAAAGGCTGCAGTAAAGAAATGTATAATTCCATGGTGTACATTCAACATATATTCACGTGGCACTACTCGTCGTAGTTACTGTTTATGTCATTATGTGGGCCTAGTCCATGCGTGGTTGGTCCTAGATTAACGATTAGATTGATTTGGCTATTGTCGACACATACATTATATCATTCTGTTTTCATAGGTTAGAGATTATTTCTTAGGAGTAAAGTCAAGCATCACTATAAAATGGGTTGCACTGTATCCTCTAAACTGAAGCAAGAGATGAAATAAGCAAACTTTCCTAGTCCCCGAATTCCTGATATGGTCTTGCTCTTCCTACACCAGTTGGTCCCATTCCAGTTTAAGTCAATGTCTAACCTCTTTCAGATGGATGTTTACCCTCACTGTGAACTAGGTTCACAACAATTTGGTTGATGCTACCTACCACTATCTCCCATGAAATTTTGTGGAAGAATCTTTTTTATGTTCAATGGAACTGATGAGCCATTGTCAGCACATGACAATATCACATTGATGGTTTGGTGAAAGATAGGGATCTCATTGTATCATGATGATTTTGACATACAGAAATTGGGCACTTAATTAAAAAAGAAGAATTTTCCAAAGCCATTTTGTAGCTGCAAAGGCGGCAAGCAAGAAAAAAGGTCTTATGTGCAATTGTGCGTTACAGAATCAAACAGGCCATGCTATGTGGTGAACATATTTCTTTGAATCTGAGTATCCAGTTGGAACGATTTCATTCAAATCAGGAAGATGCTATCCCAATAACCTTACCAACTAGGCAGTGTCATCTACATCAGACCCTTGGACAGTCTAATGGTCTGGTGTACACAAAACTAACCCAAGGAGCTTCGCTGCCTTGCTACGATCATGGGCTCTATTCATAATTCACAAGTAGTGGTTACTTCTGATAGCAACCACCATCTCCAACTTTTGCTTCAGAGCCCAAAATAGACCAAACGGATTGGTGAAGGATAAGGTCATGGTCAGTGGCAGATCTTGGGCCGTCACAATCAGGGTCCAATGCTTGGATACAACGATGGCTCCTGCCAATGGGCTGGCAAAGGTTACTAGTGAGTGGTGAGAAGCACAGAAAACCAGTCCAAAAGGATTAAGTCAAGACTGAATCTTATTGAAATGAGAGGCAACTAATTTGTAAGGAATTACACATGGCCTTAGAGCACCTCCACCCCCACACCCACCCAAGCCCTTTTTTTTCTCATGTACAAAGAAGAGCTCACCTAGTGTTACTTTTGGGCAGATGGCGGCTTGGGGAGGGCGGTCGGGCGGTTAATAGTGGTGGGGAGAGGTCGACGGTGTTTGAAGGATGGGGAGCCCCTAATTTATCCCCATATTTGGCGGAAAATGGGATGGATGGGGGTCCCTAAAATAGGAAGGCAGATGCAATCTAAGAGCATCTCCACTAGACTCCCTAAATTTTGATTCCCTAAAAGAATTTTATGGTGGGGAGAGAGAATAATATGTTTTTTTTTTGCCTCATCTCCAGCTGCTCCCCTACCTTCACTCCCAATTTTTTCTGTGCATCACACTGACAGGTGGGCCCAGTATTCTTTCCCAATCTTTTTTCTCTCTGCCCTCACTCTCCCTCACGATTCATCTCTCCCGAATGAGCGGCAAGACAGCAGAACCATCGTCGGTCCTGACCCCCAGCCTCGCCTTCCCCTCTGCCGGCTAGAACCTCCCTGCCCGACCAGCGCTCCCACGTGCTCTTCCTCCGGTGATGGCCTCCGCCTGGCAGACGCTGGCGGCGGAGCCTTGAAAGGTGGACTGGGTGCTGATGCTCCTGCCTGGCGTGAGTGCGCGACCTTCACCCCCTTCCCTGATCGCGCGGTCGTCATCGGCGGCCCGTTCGTCATTCTGAATAATACTTGAATGTTCAGAGTTTTTGGGCATACTACTATGAGCTGATATTTCCGATCTAGCGGTTGGTTGTTCCGACGCGTGTACATGAGTTTTAGGGAGGTGCCTTGCGGCCTCCTAGTTGGAGGGTGGAGGAGTGGTGAAAAGGGGAATCCCAAACATATAGGGGATTGGGATGCTGAAGAACGGAAAGTCCATTTGGAGCACGGGCTCCATGGTGCTCTTTTTTTAATTTTTTTAATCGACATTTTAAAGTTTCAGAAAATTCTGCAAAAAATCATAGATGTTGACAATGATGTATTATACGGTTCCATAAACGAGCTCTTCCTCCAAATCACCTCACTCTGCTGAAAAAGGGAATCCCAAACATATAGGGAGGGGCCGGTAAAGGGACTCTACTGAAGCGACGTTTTTGCACAAGTTTAGGAGAGTTGGCAGTTTTTAGGGATAGGGGATCAATAAAGGGGGTCTGATGGAGATGCTCTAACTAAGAGCATCTCTAGCAGAGCCCTTAAACTGTGGAACCGTAAACGCGGTTTACAGTTCGTGTTTTGGGTGTTTTACGTGCTGAAAATCGCTCGGAAAGAACAGAAACCGGAAATGCGAACTGTAAAAGGGAATATTCCCGAATATTCTCCTGATATTTTTCACCTCTTTATTTTTCATCTCTTTCTCCAGCCAATCGATCCAATCCCGGCCGGCCTCATCTGGCTCTTGATCGATCTAATCCCAGGTGAGCCAGCTGGTTACCTGGCCGATCGATCCAACTCCAGCAACGAGCTAGCTGGTCCAGGAACGAAGCCCCCCGGGCTTCCAGCGACGGAGGCCCCAAGGGCGCGGCCGGCGTGGAGCACGGAGCTGACGCAGAGCCCCCGACATCCAGCGACGGAGGCCCCCGGGGCGCGGCCGGCGTGGAGCACGGAGCCGACACGGAGCCCCCCGGCATCCAGCGACGGAGGCCCCTGGGAGCGGCCGGCGGCGCGCGTGGGATCCAGCGAATGGAGCCGCCCCCGGCGTCCAGCCCGGAGGCCACCTGGGCGCGGCCGCGAAGCCGGCGAACCCCCCGGCGGTCAGGTTCGGCCCGCCTCAGCGAGCAGGCTGCTGTCTGCTCCAGTTTTGTGCGATTCCGGCGAGTTTGGCAGAGGACGGCCGGATTCCGGCGAGTTCCGTGGCGGAAGTTCATCGGCGCGTCCTGACCATTCCCTCCCGCCAACTGCTTTCGGGTATACAGGCCACCCTTCGGTTCGGCCACGAAATCCTTAAATTCCCGGTTTGGAGGGAAAAATTCCCGGGCGCCCTTAAAATGTTTTACGGTTCGGGATGGTTTAAGGTTTCTGTTCTGCGCGTTTTTACAGTTCCAAAACCGTATGCGGCAGTTATTTTACGGTTTTGTGCGTTTTAAGGGCTCTGCTAGAGATGCTCTAATAGAAAGTTCGTCAGGCGAAAGAAGTAATAAAAGGCACAGCTTTTCTACATCTTTATTCTTTAGCACCCAAATATTGTTATCCCCTTTGAGCGATCATTACTGTCATGCAGTGTTCAGGGCCAACAGAATTGCCAAATTGTCCCAAGGTTACAATTTTCTGTTTGCATCCAAGTAGGAATCTAGGGGCTGAGCAGCTGATACCAACAGACTGAGGCACCAATCAGAATCCAGATTCAATATTTTATGCAAACCAAAATGCTCACAACCCAACATGAATATTGCTATACTCCGGTCAGTTCTCATCAGGCATCACCAAACTACACTCCAACTTAATTTTAAGATCAAGTTATCTAGGCTGTTTTTTCTTTTCTAACTATGATGGCTCTCAGAAAGCATATAAGTGTCCGTTACCTCTAACTCGAGGATTTGGATACTTGCCATAGGTAACAATTGATAAAAATGTCAAGCCCGACTTGCTTACGATTGTAGCGCAGAGTACTACAAAAATCTTCTCTTTCCAACAATCTAGGAAGTCTGAGTTTTTCTAACAAAAATCAAAACACTATTTTTTATGTAAAGTCAAATCTCTAATGAGTTTGTATCGACACAAATTGAAAGATTGTGCCGAACATACACTAAATTGAAAATTTTGGAGGTTCCTGTGAACATGTTTTGCGATTAACGTTGACAACGTAACATAGTAGGAGTATATAGTTATGAACAATAACAGAAACAAGTTTAATCGACACACAAGCAGCCAGCCATGGTACCTAATAACACCAGCTGAAATTTCATAGTCTTATAATGCAAGAGTGAGGTGAAAACCAACCTCGAGCCCCTGGCAATAAGGCAGCAACGCCTTGGCCTCGCCCTCGCCGCCCTTGCCGTCTCTGTCGTCCACGAACATGGAGTAGCCGGCACAGGCGTACTTGAACTGCCTCAGATCATGCCCCTGCGCCGCGACCTCCTCCCGAGGCTCCTCCACCACGAAGCCCGGGACTGCCACGCCAAATCATCGATCGATCAGTAGTTTCATGAGATCTTCCGATCCAGCGTGCCACGCCGGCTAACAAAACATAAATTTGTGGGTAGATGGGGGATTAGGGTTGGGCACCTTGGGGGATGGAGCGAGGGATCCCCACGCAGATGGGGTTATAGCCCCGGGATTTGAGCACCGACGAGTAGTAGAGGCATCCCTTGCACGACTTCCCCTTCCTCGGCGGCGCCGGAACAGACGCCGCCGCGCCGCTGGACTCCGGCGATGCCTCTCCCATCTCTCTGTCTGTCTCTCCCGGCCTTCTCTGCTCCGTCCTTCCTGTCTTGGTTACGGGTGGGCCCACTTGGCTCCTTGCGTCGCGCTGTGGGAAACCCTGGTCGCTGACTAACGGGCCCACATACGGAAATCTAATCGGAGATTTCAACTGTTTTCTTGTTCCAGAATTCTTAGCTTCTTTTTAACATCCATTCAAAGGTCTCTTCGGTTTAAAGGAGTTTAAAAAATATATATAGTATTTCAATATATATGAAGTCCATTTAGTTGAAGGAATGAATCTGCCAAAATTTGTATGAAATTGCTATTCTATGTGTCTATGATACATACTCAATCCGTACATAAATTTGCTTCGTTTTTCCAACAATACAACCAAACAATACATGTTACTGATTATGGCGTTTTTCAATTCTTGTATTCGAGTATATTTTCTGTTATATGGAGGGGCGTTTTGACTCCCAAGCTCACTTGCTCCTGCCAAATTAAAAAATTGAAACAAATAGTAAATTGTCTTAAAAAAAATCTGAAAAAATGGTAATGAACATATACAAATATTTTACAAACATGCCGAGCTTCGTAGTGAAATGACTCTTGGTGTCCTGTGCAAAAAAGAAAAAAATGATTTCAACGTGGGAGAACCACGTGATTTTGATAGAGGAAGGTGCAACATCACCGAAATTATAAGCATGAGGATTTGAACTCAGGTGGACGGGAAGGCATCAGCCCCTCCCCACCACTAGGCCATGCCTTAGTCTGCTGTGCAAAAAAGACAAAATCAGTGCTCTGAAAGCTATATTTGTAGATCTCATTATGAAAATATTTTACTATTTTTTCGAGTTTTTTAATTGGGCAGAGCATGTGAGCTCGGGAGCCAAAATAAATTTCTGTTATACAATGGGTTATCTGTTAGTATTGTTTGTAGCAAAAAAGAAAACTAATGCTTACGTGCTCCTAATATAATTGCATGATTGTGAACCATAACTAAGTTGGGCTAGGTTCTCTGTGATGGAATGTCCTATGGATTTATTTCAGGAATGGATCGTTGATAATTCCTCCGTCCAAAAATAAGTGTCTCAAGTTTACCCAAAAATGAATGTATCCATACATGAAACATGTTTAGTACATCTATTTTTGGACAAACTTGAGACACTTTTTGGGACGGAGAGAGTAGTTTTTTACTAGTAGGAGAGCGAGGCGCATGTGGTCAAATGAACAATAAACTAGGGATTGCATGATTGGGAACCATAACTAAGTTGGGCTATGTTCTGTGTGATGGAATGTCCTATGAATTTATTTCAGGAATTGATCGTTGATAGTTTTTCACTAGTAGGAGAGCGAGGCGCATGTGGTCAAATGAACAATAAACTAGGGAGAAGCCTACGCTTAAAAAAGGGTTGTCTACATTATTGGATTCACTAATATCAAATTGTAGTAGTAAGAACATGGTCCGGGGCACATAGACTATTCCGAGGTGGTATGCTAAATCCATGATCAGCTTTCTCACAGGAAAATAACAGTAACATTAAATCACAAAAATGCACGAAGGTTATCATACCATAGCCTAATTGTATCTGTTGGAGCTAATTCACTTAGCTCCCTTCTAATAAAGTTGTGCTTCACACACACTAACACATATGCATATATGACAGACACATATATACTCTATATTTCATATATATGCTTGAGGCTACATCTTGGCTTACAATCTTTCCAACTTGTGTTCTGGTTGCCTTACAATGATGGGTACATGTCCTATTTATAGGACTTTACAAACCGACCTATTAGAAAATATCTACTGGCTTCTACTAGCTTCTACTGCCTTCTACAGTGTACTACAATCTCTTTTACTCTGGAGACTTCTACTAGTTACTAGCTTAGCTACTAAACTACACTAGTGAAAACCCTACTAGGTGGTAGATATTTCTAGAATGCACAGGATTATTCCAACAATCACCCCCCTAATCCTGATGCGTTCACTTGTGAAGTCTAGCGGCCACGGACTCGACCTGGCGCACACACGCCGGTCGCCACCGCCACGGACACAACCTGACGCTCACATACGCCGGTCGCCACCGCCACGGACACAACCTGGCGCTCACAAACGCCGGTCGCCACCACCACAGACACAACCTGGCGCTCATATACGCCGGTCGCCACCGCGACCACCACCAAGCTTGACGTTGACTCCATCTTCTTCCTTGGCGACAAACGCCAAGCTCCGGCGACACACGCCGCAGCTTATCTTTTCGGCGCACTGACGCCTTTCTTCCACCCGAGCTCAACCTCGTGGTACTTCAACGGAGTTACAGGGGGTGGGGATATATAGTCGTGGCTCGCACATACGTCGCCACAGCCGCGACCACGACGCGCACTCACGCGTCAACGCACCCACTACGCCACAATCGGCACGCCCTCAGCTCACGCACATGCCGCGCACTGACGCAGGCAACGCGGCCGTCTCGAGCAGCTCGATCTGGTCCTCCCCCTAACTCGCTCGTCGCCACGCTCCACACGCCCCAGCTCGTGACCATGACCGCGCGCTGACGCGATCAACACGGCCGGCCCTGCGTGCTCAGGACGCGGTCTTCTTCCTCGGCGACACACGCCGAGCTTCTTCTCCGCCGGTGACACACGGAACAACCGGAACGCGCACACACGCCGGTCGCCACCGTGCTCATGCTGGTCGCCGCTACCATGGCCGTCGCATGGCGCCGCTACGGCCTCCGTGGCCGCGCAGCACCTCCACGCCGCCGCCATGCCGCGCCACCGCGGCTCCTGCGCCACAACACAGGACCTCCGCGGCCTTCTCGCCGCGCCGCCGTGGCCGCTGCGCCACCACGCAGCGCCTCCGCAGCCTCCGTCCACCGCGCATCACGGCCCCGAACCTTGCGGCTCTGATACCAATTGTTTGAGCTAAATCACTTAGCTCCCTTCTAATAAAGTTGTTCTTCACACACACTAACACATATGCATATATGACAGACACATATATGCTCTATATTTCATATATATGTTTGAGTCTACATCTTGGCTTACAATCTTTCCAACTTGTATTCTGGTTGCCTTACAACGATGGGTACATGTCCTATTTATAGGACTTTACAAACCGACCTGCTAGAAAATATCTACTGGCTTCTACTAGCGACTAGCTTCTACTGCCTTCTACAGTGTACTACAATCTCTTTTACTCTGGAGACTTCTACTAATTACTAGCTTAGCTACTAAACTATACTAGTGAAAACCCTACTAGGTGGTAGATATTTCTAGAATGCACATGATTATTCCAGCAGTATCCAAAGACAACTTTTTGTGTACAAATATTAGGAACAAAGCACAAGTCAACATCGCATCTCCCTTGTTCCAATTGGGCCAAGACTTTTTAACAGAAGGCACACTTGCCTCAATCACAGAGCATGGCTGCTTTGCAGTAGAAGACACAGATAAAGATAGAGGACACAAGCTAAACCACACTTGACACAACTCATTCAGTCCACAAAATCTTTTTGCAAGCCAAAACTAGTTAAACAGATCAAGCAATACTCTTACACAACCTCACCTTCACCACCAAGGGCACATACCAGCTAGACACCAAAGAAAATGTATACAGATACATCAGCAGCTCAAACAACATCATTCAACAGGACCCAGTCCTCTCACATATGACATCAGGATTTATTCAGAATGCATTAGTTCGGTTCCAGGCAAGAAAACATAAGAGTAGGATGCACATGATACTTAAGCTATGGTTGTTCTACATTACGGTTGGTTCGGGCGGGGACGCAGCTCGCTACAACGCATCAAGTTTGGAAACATGTACGGATGCTACCGGCTAGCTACTGCATATACAACAAAACAGGAGAGTACAAACAGCAGAAAAAGAACCCGAAACTGGGTCTCTACTGCCTCTCTCTTGATTCTGACCTCCTATCAACCTGCCTACTGCTATCCCGGCCGCTGCTCCTGTTGTCATGCCTGTCATGGTGCCTCTCGCCGCCTGAAGGTTGCCGATCAAACTGTTGTTGATCGTTTTGCCTGTCGTACTGAGGTCTATCATTGCTCGAAGGTTGCCTATCAAAGCGGCGATCATTTCTTGGTGCGTATCCATCATCCCCTTGCAAGTGGGTATAGGGGCAGTGATCTTTGTTGCACTTACCATACTTCGCGTAGTTAAAGCAGATTCCCTTCCTAAAAGGAGGTGCCCCCCCACCATTTACAGGACTAGGACCTGGATTTCCCTGCACAGGAGCATTCCAGCCGACATTCTGATTTACGTTTCCGGCCTGCGGCACCCAACCAGGATAAGAATTTGCATTTCCTTGAGCCATGCCACCCCAGGGGGCCATTGCAACTCCTTGGATCTGAGCTCCCATCATAGCAGCCCCATTTGGAGTGCCTTGGGCTTGAGATGTGGTCCACATCATATTCATGTTGGTGTTTCCTGGAGTCGGTGTGACCCAACCCATGTTCTGGACTGCATTTTGCTGTGCCGGCATAGTCAAACCCATGTTGTAGCCTGTGGCGCCCTGTGCTGCTGCTGCCCAAGGCATGTTCATATTAGCCTGTCCCACCATTCCCCAGGCCATGTTTGCATTACCCTGAACTTGTGCAGCAGATGGCGTTGATATCAGCTGAGCCGAGTTGGAGGCGTCAGTTGATTGGTTCCTTCCATCTGCAGGGTGATGCCACAATAATGCCATTAGGTATGTTTGCTTAAAAACCATTGTTCCCATGAGCAACAGCAGTTGTTTAAGATTGAAAGCCCTGAGACTTTGCTACGGAACTATTGGAAACAAGATTCCAGAGAAAACACAGCATGAACATGGACAACTAATGAGCTAATACCTTCAAATTGATTAGTGTTTGATTGTGCAGCTCCAGCCTGTGCACCTAGTGGTCCAAGCTCTGCAAATAGCAAGAAATACTATACATCAAATTAAAATACCATATGTACTACAAATTACAAGCTTCAACCAAATTGTTGGAGCGTATAAACCTTGCAAAGGGGCTCAATTTCACCTGAAGATTGTGAATTTACTATTTCTGTGCCAACTGTTGCAGGAGCTAGCTGACCTATATTTCCTGCGACCATATTGTTCTGTCCTGAAAAGCCTCCTGTAGCAGGCTGAGAAAGTGTCATTGGATTTACTGTTGTACCAAACTGAATTGAGGAGGCATTCCAACTTTCAGCAAGAGATTGTTGACTTGCAAAAGCTGCTTGAGAATTTTGCATCCCATAATAACTTTGTGCACCAGACTGGATCATGGTCGATCCAGGATTTGCTGTATCCTGTATTTGACTAACCCTATCCGGGAAAGACTGTGACTTATTTAGAACCCCTGATTTTTCGTCAAAAAGGGAGTCACTAGAGAGTCTGACACCAACATCTGAGTTGCTTCTCAAGTAAGCTTTGTCCGTTTGAGAAGAGCTGCCAAGTGGCGGTTCCCACGGAGGCAGGTCCTTCTCAAACTTCCCAACCAAAGCATCAGCCAACAATATTGAGTCATCCTGCTTCTCATTAGACTTCCATATTTTCAAGTTAGGAGGGAAGTACCCACTGCTATTCCATTTACGCAACTGGACTATTGAGAAAGGGCCTTGGATTTTATTAGAAGGATCCATGTACTGCCATATCTTTTCAGATTCATTGACTGTTGGCTGCGATGCTGGTGTTGCGGGCCCCAAATTAGCCGTTGAAGTTTGAGATGAGACACCAGATAGCCCACGTGGAGTATTAGGTGTTGTGGCTTCCACATTAGCTTTGTGTGCACCAACGTTTGGACTGTCTGATTTACCTGTGTAACCAGCACTTTCACCATGAGACGAGAATGTAGATCTCCGTCCATGAGGCGAATCCAAATGTGTACTTGACCACGTGTTTCGGTTTGACTCCCACTTAGATTTTGAATCTCTTGCAGCGCTCCTACCCTCTCCTTTACCGGGAGACACTGGATTATTATCTTTCCTAAAGAAAGAACCTCTCCCCTTACTGAAGCTACCTGTATGAAAGAAAAATGAAAGTCAATGTCAGAGTGGAAAGAATTTCAAATCAGGAAAGTAAATAACGGCAGAAAACAGCAAAATCAAGTCAAGTACTTCTCTCAGCATCCTCTTCTGGTTCTTCTGGAGATTCATAATTCGGATCCATGGCAGGATCAGCATGTATTTCTGGTTCTTCCTTTAGCCTACGAGCACGCTCCTCTGGAGTATTTAGAACCGTCAGCTTCTCTACACATTCTCTAAGCGTACATAGTGGTCAAGGCATGCAAGCTAAATTATTATTTGACAGAAAGAGAAGTAATCTCATTGCAGAAAAAGACTAAATTCAAAAAATTACTAACAAGAAATCAGAGTATGAAAAAGAGGAGCAATTTAACCATAATACTGAACCATGGACCGCAACTGTTAGAAGTAATCTTGTCATATCTATATGCATTATGTTTCTAGCTTAGTCAGGAAGTATCTAGAGTATGTAGGAGTCCTAATAGATGTCAGGAAGTATCTAGAGTATGTAAGAGTCCTAGTAAGTCTGCAGTCCTGTAGTACCTTCTAGAGTACAGTAACCGACCTACTGTTCAGTGAACAGTACCGACCTAGCTAGGCTATATAAGGATGTACCCCCTGTAAGAAAACCTAAGCTTGTATGATATGAGAAGATACATAGAGCTTCATATGTTCCTGGTGTGACTGTGTAAGAGAGTGAGCTAGGTGTGTGTGTGAAGCATAACCTTCTTAGAAGGGAGCTAAGTGATTTAGCTCCAACAGCAATGACATATTGATTGATAAAAGAATGTCGAAAAGGATATTCTTTTCTATGGCCCATATCACTGGCACGGTCACGAAGATGCGCAAGACGCAACTTTTCACTTTCAATCCACTGCAAAGATCCAAATGACAATCATGAATAAGCAAATGAAAGAGAAGTGCTTGACTGGAAACTTCTATAGTCCTTCCAATAGTAGTTGCTTACATCATTGACTTTTACAAAATGGAGAACCCTTGCCTTCTCCTGAATCTCTCCCTGGAAGATAGGATGGTTACACCATAGAAAAACAGTGCACAAATAACACAAACACAAAATAATGTGCATCAACATTACCACTGTCAGCCTTGCAATGAACCCCAACTTTATGCTTTGTCGCAAACGTTTGCACTCCTCCTATAACAAGAATAATGACAGCATTCAGTAAATGCAAATACATCTACTGAATAAGTGCATGGCTACATCAGTATAGTAAACTAACAGTATAAATAGTGAAAGCAACTGCAACTAAAACCAAAATTTCATTAAAGATGGGAACTAGAAAACTAAATGTGTACTTTCTACTTAGTTTTGGTAAACGTCAAATGAATGGTAAAACTATCATATTTCTATCGATAAATACCTCAGTGAATTCTTGATTTGAAGTTATATCAATAGTAATAACCTCCTTCTTGTCCAAGTTTAGTATCTCTAGTGTTATATCAGTTGTCTTTTTTCCACATTTATACATCTCAGCAGCTGTTCCTGTCCCTGTGCACAAATACGGAAAATTCGGCAATCAGAATCATGAAGAGCCGAATCTAACAACATCAGTTCTGAAAGTGTGCCATCTTACCAACAATCTGCACAAGTCGATAGATGTCTTGCCTTTGACCTGTACCAGATATCCGTATTCTCACAAATGCACCAAGAACTTTCTCACTAAATGTGTCAACATCACCCATCAGCTCTTCCATTAGGTTGCGACGCAGGTACACCAAGCCGATATTATGGTTGTCTATCGCAGCGAAGTCACCAAGGTTCGTTTGCAGAGCTCTCTGATCATACTTACGTGATTTTCTTCTTTTTTCTGAACTCATCGCAACTGATGCTTCACTATTACCATCAGCATCCTGGCTAGGATCAGGGTCTACAACACCACCGTGGTTGCCATCGTTATCAACTGGTGTGACCTCAGTCACGAGGAAATGCGATTCGATAAGCTTCAGCATTTCAAAATGCGCTACATATTCTTTTCCAAAGAGACTATGGAGCAAAGGATCACAAACTATTTGGGCTTTCCTGCGAGGATCACGGAGATCTTCACGTTTGATATACTCAAGTACAAGTTGTTCAACTTCATGCTGGGAGAGCACTGATTTGTCACCATTCCTCATATGTGCAACAAAATCCAAGAGCTCCTTTGATGCCCAACTAGCCTCCTCAGCTGAGGATGTAGATGTACCCACACTTTCAGATTCTTTTGATCCATGCTCACTGCTTGAAGCACGCTTTGACGATTTTCTAACCTTTGCCCCTGTAGACTTCTTAGTCTTAGCATCACGGCCACCTGAGCCTCGCTTGGTATATTTCCGAGTGCTGCCTTTCCCTTTGGAGCTGTCCTCATCAGCAGCGCGCTTTAATCGCTTCTTTCCCCTCTTTTTTGGTGAACTGTCTGAATTAGCCTCTTCTTCATAATTTGTTTCAGGTAGTTCACGTATAATCAAAGAAGGTCCACTCTTTGGACCCCTAGCGACTGATATTTCTTCAAGTGTCAATGACAACTTCTCTTTCAAACTCAACCAATATTCCTTGAACAAATACCACCAGGTGTTTTTGTCGTCAAAATCTACATCCTGTAATACAATTGTATAAGTAGAAAGTATGCACACTGGAACCATTAATAGGCCATTTCATACATGTAAAGTTGCTGACATGACAACTGCTGGGCAGAAAAAAACAACGTCTCGCAAGCAATTTGCAGCAATACTAAGTTAGATGGGGGCACTTCATGACAACAAAGCAGAAGGAACGAACAAGCACATAACAAACAAAAAAAATCAAATATCCCAAGGCTTACTGGAATATAAGAAGGTGCATATTTGAAACGAATAGGTCATATGCGCAACACGCCATTGTATTTTCAAAATGGGTATTGACATATATGCGTTTAGCCACCCCTAGCCAACATCACACCGACCATGATCTAAGAAGGATTAGGAAACACACATAGTTGTAATCTTATAATTTACGGTAGTGTACCAGCCAGGATCTTCTCTCATGTAATCAGAATGTGGGGCTCCTGTTGCGGATCCAGCGGCACTGCAGCATCTACAGGTTCAACAGGCCCGAGATAGCATATGGCATGAAACAAATATGCTTGCCTACGCACAACCCATGTGAACAAAACCTCCTCCTCATCAAGCAGGTGCTTCAGTACCTCAAAGGCGCACTTCCTTGTGTCCTCCAGCTCACCACTTTGTTGACCGATGCTCTCATTTCCTACACCGACGCAGACTGGGCAGGCTGTTCCAACACCTGGTGCTAAACCTCTGGCTACTGTTCTATCTACGCAATTTCCTTGGGTCGTGATCCCACGAAAAAAGCACGATTTACAGCTAGTGTGGAGACAGTACCATACAGTGGCTAACATGGTCGCTGAAGCTAGTTGGGCCGGCAACTACTTCAAAAACAACGAAGACCCCACTCCAAAGCAATGATTTTTTTCGGGTACAAGGTCCATGTGTAAACCTGTCGACAAACCCCGTCCATCATCAGACGAGTAAGCAAATCGTAATTGATCCACTTTGTCCATAATCGTGCATCCATGGGGCAAGTTTGTGTTCTCCATGTGCCTTGTGGGCCTCAATAATGATCATATAGGTGTACCCGTACTTAGGTCCCATTTGTTATCCTGCAGTTTATCCTGAGGATGCACCTTGTTTCTTGTAAGATGCACGCCAGTCAAACAAATTATGGCGGCGTGTGAAAAATAAACTTACTGTCAAAAGCAGAAACAACAAAATTGCATAACTTGGAAGGCAAGATGGTTCTCAATTCTCAGGCAAGAGGTGTATGCAAATAACATCCGCCCATTTCAGTAAAACAATGTAGCAAGTTTTAGCATCAGGTAACAATAATGTAGAGCACTAGTTTTTGGTACACCGTACACGTTGAGTTGCCTACAAATTAGTTTCACTCATTTGATTTCAGGAAATAACAGAATACATGTTCACATGTATGCTCAAATTATGCGAACGTCTACAAAAACAGTCTTTCCAGGTCTAGAACTCTCATATGCTTATATGAACAAGAATCACAAAATACTAAACCATCTCCTTCATGCCATAGAAGAAACCAGAAGGTTATAAAAACAACAAGGCATTGGATGAAATTAAGTTACTAAAACCTGAAAAAATATTAGATAGGAGAAGCTAAGAATAAGGTGAAATGTTTACCATTTGCTCGGTTGCCTCCTCTTTGTTCTCTATCATCATCACAGTATTCATACATGTCTCACAGAAACCTTTAGTTCCTCTGACACGTACGAAGTTTGTCTCTCTCATGCACACTTTGCACAAGGAATAGGTACATGTGTAACACATTTGGCTAGCAGGTTTTTGACAGTTGCTACAAATGTGCCACCCTGACAAAATTAGCAAATTTAATGAAATCAAATAAGACAAATATACATATTTCGAGACATTTTATCTGTATACTAACTTACTAAGCATCAATCCATGTCATTGTCTACCTTTACACAAAAATCAACATGATCGTCATCATATAGGTAAACTCATGTATCATTGAAATTTGGAAGTGTTTCCTAGTTCATGCAGGGAATCAGATAGAAGAACATGCAACAAAGGGAATGCAGCAAATATCAGACTTAATTGACAAATAACACATTCAATATATCAGATGCAGTATAACTGTGTAAAACAGGAAAATCATGTGACAATCCCACTATATGAATTATAAAGAAGCAAGCCTGTTGCATAAATTCCTCCTAAAAACATGGATTTGGGAAGATTGTAACATGCATATCCAATTGTAAAAACACAGCTATTTAAGAGCACTCGGAAGGGTTCGGACTAAAGATCATCCAACATACCACAAGTCCATTGACCCTTAGATTTGAAGAACTCATCATCCCGATTAACACAAGAATGATGATAAGCCTTAGGGCAAAACCTGAGGACACAAAATGAACAGTCAACAGCTGTAACATATTGTTGTGTATTTTGTAATAACAGATGAAAATAAGACAGCTGTTCACAAACCTACGATCACAAACCACAAGGTCACCACCATCAAAGCATATAAAGCACACCTCCTCCCCATCCTTCTTTTTCGGAGATGGCTTCACCACAGCTTGAGCCTTGGAAGATGCACGACCTCGCTTTGGGCGCCCTCCACCCTTCTTTATCAACGGTGGAGGCTCATCATCGTCATCATCCTCATATATCTGCACATCCTCTTCTTCAGGTAAACCACCAACCGTGTCAGCTTCAGCTTCTTGAACACTATGCGCCTCTTCAGTGACATTTTGGTCAGCCATGACATCGTCTTCATCCTCATCACCAGTCATAGTAACCGCATTTTTTCCGATGCCTTCCACATCTGCACTGTCATCGCCAGCTGAGGCAACATCCTGACTATTGTCCCCAGCTGAGGCATCAGTACCTTCCTCTGCCTTGACATCTCTACTCATGGAAACTGCATCTACCTGTATGTCCTCACCTGTTGCACAAACACCAGCTGCATCAGTACCTTCCTCTGCCTTGACATCTCTACTCATGGAAACTGCATCCATCTGCCTCCCGTCATCCACAAAAGTTTCACCAGCTGTTGCAATCCCTTCGCCCTCATTATCCTTTCCGGTTGAGGCAGGCACATCCATCTCTGTGACCTCCTCTTTAACAACATTACCAGCCATGTCATCTTCAGCTGAAGCTTGAACATCATAATCTTGTTCAGAAACACTATCAGCTTCGTCAGCAACATTTTGGGCAGTCATGCCATCTTTTTCATCATCGCCACCGGCCACAGTACCCGCATAATTTTCCAAGCTCTCCTCAAAAGCCGACGGAACCTCGTTATCTACAGTCAGGCCAACTGCATCCACCTTCATGTCCTCAACCGTGGCATCAACAACAGATGCACTAGCAGCTTTTTCGTCAGCATCTCTGCTCGGGGAAACCGCATCCATCTGCCTACCATCATCTACAGAAACATCACCAGCTGCTGCAACCCCTTCCTCCTCAGTGGAGGCCATCTCTGTGCCCTCCTCTGCGATATCATCGTTGTGTTTCACAATCTCCTCTTCCATATCATTTAATCCAGCTGTCGCAACTGCATAATCCATTGGCGCCCCCTCCTCATCCCGAGCATCCTCCCCAGAGTGCGCGGCCTCCCCAGCACCATCGCGGATCCCCTGACCAGTCTGTTCATCTAAGCTATATCCGTCCCCAGCGGGAACCATATCAGAGTCGTCATCCACAGGGGAAGCACCGGTATCATCCGCGGCAACAGCACTCAACCCAGCGCCGGCGGCTTCCTCGGGCTTCTCATCCGGCGTACCACAGTCGTTTAAAACTCCCACCTCCGCCGCCACGGCATGTGCATCCTCTTCGGGCTTCTCGCCCTCTCCGGCGCCGTCGACGATGTCCGGGGTGGCCGACATGGCCTCCACCGCGCCCGCCGTGGACCTGAAATCACCGAGAGTTTGCGGGGAGTTAGCTCGGGATTGGATAGGAGTAACCAGTCACTGGGTAGCCAGAGCGAGAGCTCGAACCTCAGAAATCAACGCCCGAGAGTGCCGGCCGGGCGGGGCGGCGAGGTAGGACGGGGGCCGCGACGCGGGCGAGCTGTTTCGGGGGCGCGAGGCGTCGGCGGCGGGCAGGTCTAGGGCACGGCGGCGGGTGTGACGGGTCGGCTATAGGAGCCTCATCGATTTTGGATTGGAGCTTTTGGTTTGGTTGGGTAGGGGCGTAGGGCACACCGAGGGGAACGTGGCGTGGCCGCGTGGGAGAGGAAGTGCAGCCATGGATGGACATGGACTCATCCTTGTACGGTGATGGGCTGGGCGTGGGCTTTTCCTGTTGGTGGGCCTATCGGACAAGACCGAATTGTATAGAGAAACGGTTGAAAAGCTTTTTTTTAGATAGCATTTCTTCTTTTACTACTACTAGGACAATGCCCGTGCGTTGCTACGGGAAAAGAAGATATGGAGATAGTTGATTTGATTTTGTTGGACGTCTTCAAATACCCCACGCAATTTGCTCCCTCTTCTTCAACCTTGATTGACCAACACATTTGTTATTTATGTCCATTTTTTCCCTTTCACTTCATCATGAGCCACCTTCTCTAGCGATCGCCCATCATTTTAGCCATATTTGGAAAAGACAATTATCGAGACTTTAAATGTGTAAGCACGTCAATGATAAGATTTTTTTAGTTATCCTAGATCTAAATCGATACTGAAACGTGCAAGAATTTAAACACGACTATTGAATAAAAGCAGCGAGATAGATACAATGACTACATTTTTTTAATAAAAAGGTACGGTAATTTGTTAACAAAATTATGTCATTATTCCTCGTGTCATTTCTCCTCAAGTGCCCTTTTGAATGCACATGCATTTCCACGAAGCAATAAATAAGACTGACCTTACCAAAGGAAGTCATTCCATCACACATGGGTGCCGAATGAGTTTTCAATATCACGGCCACAAAGATATATCTTCGTCGTTCTAAGGATGACTCCAACGGGCCGACGCAAACAGACGCGCGTTTGGTCCGCGTTTTATCCGTTTGCGTCGGCAAACGGACAGGTTCAGTCCGTCCCTGTCCGCCGTTGGTGGCAGTGCGCCCAACGGCCCGACGCATTGAGTGGGCATCATTTTTTTTTAGGTAAACAGGCCATATATGGGCCTTTTTCTCTAATATATAGGGGGTGGGCCACAAACGGCCATTTTACATAATATTTTTTTAAAAAAAATTTATAAATATTTAATATTTTGCCCTTCGCGGACTTCTACTCCTCATCGTCATCATCCCCATCTAGGATGATGTACGGTGGCTCCTTCCAGAGGTTCGCCGGTGGTCCGCCTCGCGGTGGGACGACGACGGCCGGCGGCGTGGGCGGCTGCTCCTGCGCCTCCTCTGGGAGGGGTGGTGCCCTCTGGACCTCCCAGGCGCCGCCATTGAAGACACAGCGCTGTCCTAGCAGGCCTTGTGGTAGCGGAGGCGCCGGTGGCAGGTCCACGTCAGTGTACGCTCTGGCCTAAACAGTACAAATGTAATGCAGATAGTTATGCCTCAACCTATTACATCTGCACTCACAAACTGCATGTTGACATCGAAAATATCATAGTAATTCAACATATATCAGTCCAACAAATAAAAATATGCTCTAACTCATATTGTTTAACTGCAGCCAACACCAACCATTCCAACCTGACAACTCTACTTTCTGCTATCGTCTGGCATCTTTAAGTGAAAAGAGGCATAACATTGGAAGCTCCTAGTTTCTAAATAAGCAAAGGGTGACCTATTTAGAAGCAAATAAAAAAGCAGGACATATAAATTTTTACATAACATACAATACGTTTCTCTATTTCTCTATAAGCCAGTCTACATGTCCTCTCGTACGTCGTTTCTTTCGTCCGCGTCGTCCAACTTTGTCCAGCGCCCGATTTTTATTAGTGTTCGGCGTTAATTGCCCTGAATATCTTCATCGGCTACACTTCAAGGTCACTAACAAAGTACACCATAGGAAAGAAAGGAAACCTCACCGGAAGGATGGATCTTGGTGAATATACCACGATCAAGTACCTCCTAGTAGAATCGTAGGATGAGACTCCAAGCATCCCTTGATTTGACAGTTAGGAGACACACACGTTTGACGAGAGATTGATAAGGAGTTTCTAATTGGTAGACCACTGTTTCGCAAAGATTCAGAATATGAACTTTGCACAAGGCCTTGAATTTCTGAAGAAGAATGTTGAAACCAGATTCCAACAGATGAAGAGGTAACTTGTACTAGACGGCCTGAGTAGAATCTTCCTCGCGGAGGAGCATTTCAACCCACGGAAGAAGGATCATGAAGATGGACCGAGAGAACTTTAGAAACTCCGCAAACGTTAGTATTGGGAACACTTCTTGATTTTCCAGACATCGGGTCAAGCTTCTTGGGGATCACCAACTATCGTTTCTGATTAAAATTTTGATCTGGTCAGATGTAGAGATAGTTCAGACTCCACATGTATGAATAGGGAATCTTTGCAAAGCATACCAACGGATTACAAGTGCTAGGACCCCAAGAGTTGGACTATAAGGTCAAACTCCAAAGGAGGAACGAGATTGCGGAACTCAAGGATTAGCAACTTGTCAGAAGACAGCTGCCCTACTTGATTTACTTGCAACGAGACACGATTTATTCCTTGTGGGGAAACACCAAAGAAGACGAGGAAGTTCTCAGACTTCCTCTCTTTCTGGAACAATTCAACCAGTGGCTTGGATGCATAGATGAAATTCTCAAGGGATGGAGGTAACCACATACCATTCCGAGAATATTCTACACATGCATGATCGAGTGGAGATGATTTCGAGGAACCAGACAATTCACTCAGATCCACGGCGACAGCTTTCAGCAATTGCACGTGAACCAGGGAGAGTCACTTCTAACTTCAGAGTGCATACCTTGTGACGACACAAAGTTAGTTCTAACAATTTTCCAATGCTAACGCCCAATATCCAATATGAATCTCCTCAAACAAGGAGAAGATAATAAGGTAGTTGATGGGCTCAACAACAAACTTATCCAGATATTCCAAGACGGTAGACTCATATTTCACCAGAACTAGGCATAAGTATTGGTCAGACTAACACATTCAGGTAGGTAGGTCTGAGTTTGATTTGATGATAGCCCAATTCAAATCAAAAGATTTGGAGGTTAGCATTTCCACCAAGGAAATACCACCTTTCTTCGACACTGACAGACTAGACATCCCTTTGAAAAGGAACTATGTCGGGATAGAGCTCTTGTCTTTCAACTCTCCAAGTTGTTTAAGCTCAACCGAATAATTCTGGACATCCAGCACGATTTCCTTGGAGAAGTGAGTTGTTCCGGGAACCAGCTTACTCATAAGCTCAACATCACGGTCAGGTGACAACCTGGCGATACTTCCGGGAAGACCTCCAGAATATCACGATCCACCGATATGTCTTGAATTCGAGAGAGAAATCATGCCTTTCAAGGCAAGACGATGTGGTCTCGGGAACTTCGGCACCAACCTAGCTCTTTGACCGAGGGAGTGCATCAGAGCCAACGGACTTGGTAGCACTGTCAAACTCAGCTTATTGATTGGCTAACCAATCATGCTAAGGAGGGCAATGGATATCCCTGGATTTCCGCACAGTGAAAACTGCTAAGAATATCCGATAGCCACATCAGTGCTCACGACTTATCCTTGTCGAGTAACAAGTCACTCGGAAAACGGAGAGTAACGAGGAGTAAGAGCATCACTTCATCAAGAATATCATGATACTTAGCTTGACCCCTTGATATAAAGAGTGTGACACTCTAAGGTGGAGCAGAACAAAAGCTAGACAAGGCCCTCATTCTGCAGATTACCATACTTTGACCTGGTCCGAGAAGTGGACAAGGTACTAGAGTTGTTTCTCTTAACTAGACGAAGTGGAAAGTCTTGACGGATCAGGAGAGTGGCTTGCATCGGAACAAACCAACGCACGATAAAACTTTACTGTCAATTGACAGACAAAGGTTGGAAAGCAGATCAGAGTAAGAAACATGCTCAGGAGAATCCTAAGATGTTGAGGATGCACCGGTTATTACTCAATTGTGATAACCATGCCCAAAGAGGAGATATGCAGCAGAGTCACGAGCATAGTTGTGAGACTCACTAGGGGAATCTTGGTCATAACCCAGATGATTCAAAGACAGAACCTAAAGCAAGACTAAGGAAAAGCTGAGGTTACATAGCCAGCTGAGGTGTGGGAAATTAAGGTTCAACCAGTTACCACACAGACCACATAAAGGACTTGAGTTAAAGGTCAGCTTCATGTACCGGGATTCACAATTAGCATGAGGATCACATGGGTAACAACCCTCATAATCCAACACACAGAACCAAAGTACAATCTGGGACCTTCAGTTCAAGACCTTGGGCTCCTCCATTCTCTGGGTTTTAACCGTGGTCTTGAAAAATTGGAGTTGCATCGGTCCGGCAAAAGGAGTTGGAGACTCTAAATCCGACAACCTGATACATAACTAGAGATGGATCCCAGCCTTTAAGATCTCGTGGTTCCTACTCCGACGCCTATTGTAACTCGTGAGCTGGGGTAACAGGTTAACAGATTTAGGAACGGCCCACCCAACGTGTCACCTAATTTTGAAACACCAGATGAGATAACGAAACCTTTTTAAATCAAATAGAGGTAAGGTGACTCAGAGTTGGAGCGATACCAGGTAAGGAGTAAAAAGAATCCTAAGCAAGTTTTCACAACTCATTTTTGGTTTCAAAATAGTTTTCACAAACACTAGACTCGACATCGACCAGTAGAAGGGTTTCCTACAGGCAGTCCTGCTCTGATACCAACTTGTGGCGCCCTGACCCGACTGCTATACAGTGATGCTGAGTGTCACCGGTTAAGCGATACAACCGGAGGTTACGGGTTTACCAATCCCCGGCCAAAACCTTTGGCAGGCGTTGCTCGGAATTGATCACCGGCAACGCAACACCCCGATTGATGCCTTAACACAGGCTCAACTATCAAAACATAATAGAGAGATCAAGACTTGTGGAACAACTAGCACATCACAGACTCTACGACACAAATCATTATAGTTCAACTCTTATAGTAGAGAAAGATAGCAAATACAAGCAGGGTCACAGACCCAACAGTACATCAAGCGGAAGCAATTAGGTTGTTCTAAACAACAAGAACCAAATTATGGCCTAAGAGGCCTACAATAAACATCCAGCGCCAGCTGTTCCGGGATGTCCCAAGCTGCCACCTGGGAACCCCAGACTACCCGTCGACGTCCACAAAGAACCCACCTTTGAGGTCGGTGAAGTCCTCCTCTGAAACAAAGCAAACGACGTTGAGTTCGACGAACTCGCAAGATTATATATAGAGCTTTAGCTCGATGAGGCTTTCAAGGTTTTATGGCTGTTTTGCATAAAGCTGATTTTTATTTATGAAAACATAACTCAATAGCATCGACTAATCAGAGTATTTTTAAAAGGGGTAAGAAGTGACTCTTTTCTTGATCACCTTTCTCAACATCCACCATCATCAACCACTGTACCTATTCATCAAAGGCACCTCCCCGAATCACCCTCGAGGAAGTCAACCTTGCATTCTTGAGTGGTACCTTTAGTACCCAGTTTTTAATCATTCCATTCAAGTTATTCTATGATCTTATCGTCCTTTCCCAAGTCATCCATAACCGTGGCCACGGCTTTTCGAAAAGATTTAACCCTGTAGGGGTGTACAATGTTTGCCACGTGTACCATCCGGCCCATTACCTGTACAATTAGCTCTCTTCCTGGAAAGCCGGCTGGGTGGGAACGGTGTCGACTTCTCCCTCGTTAAGGACTAACCCAAGATCATCAGTGAGGACGGAGCAGCTGATCTCAACACCCTGCCCCGTGGCCACTCATTTTCCTAACACCACCATCCTCATCCCAGTTCATACCACCATCATCACGCACGCGCACATGGAAGCCCGAACTAGAGGACCCTGGCTAGCCCCGCCCGAGTTATTTAGTCTATGAGGGTTCCTGCAATTGCATAGGCCTCACGCATGGTTGCACGCTCAGTCTTGGTTCGGGAGGTAAAGAACTCGCACCTAGGCGGCGAGAACGAGACAAAGCACCACAACCACAGTGGCCTCTCATCCCCACCTTTAAGCATTTTATTACCTGTCACCACAATTCTCCACCATCATCACAACATCTCTTCACATGTTTCCAACACGAATCAACCATCGTACATCTAAGCATGGCTAAGCATCAACATAGCATAACTAGGTATCACAGGCCAACAATACAAACCTATGGTTAATAGGAGGGAAACAGGTAGTGGCAACGGAATCTTAATGCAACTATAGGATACTCTAATCCAATAAAATTGACATTTGGAACCGCATGCAATATTATAGTGGAGAAAATACGTGCGAAAAATAGGATAAGATATGCTCAGATGGGGGATTACGCTTGCCTTGTTGAGCGGAGGAGTCAAACTGCTCGTCGGAGTAACGATGCTCAACTCCGAACTCGTGATCTACCGGAGAGCAAACAACACCGGAAAGCAAAAACAACAATCAACACATGGCAATCGTGCATTGCATACAGAAATGATGATATGACATTTTAAATGCACCCTAGAAGCATTGATCATGACCAACAAGTTAAATGGGGTCCCCGTTATATTTATTGCATTATTTGGAATAAACCCCATAATAAAACTTAATGATTCTAATACTACTAGAATACCTTATTGTAAATGTGACCAATTATGCATGATGATGATGATTCTGGATAGTTCATGCTTTTCTGAACATTTTGGTATCTCGAACACATTTTTCTGAGGTCCCGATAAAAAGTTATTACTTTTATAATTTCCTCTTTTAAATTTATGATTTTAATTAAGTTATTTTAAACAACGATAATATTTTATCTACACGGATTCGAGAGAGGGATGGGACAGGAGTTTCATCGAGGTTCGATGTCTCTAACCGCGTGAGGGGGGAGCGGGAAGTATGCGCAAAGGGAGGGAAAATGGAAAAAGAAAGCATCTCCAAAAAAAACAGTGGAGCCGGCCTCCAGCCCGGTTGGGCCGGCTAGCAGGCCGGCCTGGCTCCAGAGCCAACCGGCTCTCAGCCCGGTCTGGGCCGGCTGAAAGGCCGGCTAAGAGCCCGAGAAGATCGGCCTGCAGCCCGGCTAGGCCGGTTTCGCGGCCGGCCGCGCGAGGCAACAGCGACAGAAACATCGGCGACGGCGGCGAACGGCTACGGCGAGGTGGAAGCAAGGGGGAGAGGGGAAAGGGGTGCTTCTGCACGGGATGCTCACCACGAACAAGTTGGTGAGGTCAGGGTCAGCGGAGGTGCAGCGACGGCGGTGTACTTGCTCACGGCGGAGCTCGAGCGGCGGCGGCGGTGTCGGGGATGAAATTGGACGGCGGCGGCGATTTAGTTCTTCCCAGCTCGATTCTTCGGGCGGAGATGGAGCAGGCGTCGCGGTGGAGTGGATGGTCTGCTTCAATTCGCTCGGGGAATCCTCAAACAGCGGCGACGAGCACGGCAAGCTCGGGCGGTGCTCCGGCCATGGAGAGGGAAATAGAGGGAGAGAGGAAAATCGGGGGAGCAGTGGGGAGCGGGTGAGGCTCGGGGTCGGGTGCTCCTCTTCTCGTTGCAGGGAAGGACAGAGGATGAGGCAGGCGAGGGGAGACGGTGGTGCGGCGCGAGCAAGCTCCTCGGTCGCTACAGAGGAAGGTGATGGTGATTTTACAAAGAGGCCCCTGGCTGCATTCTCATATTTACCGAAAAGTCCTTTTCAGTACTGGATTAGAAGACCCAGCACTGTTTTTGAATTAATTTAGGCATTTGAACACTTCCAAAAATTTGGACAAAAATTGGGGAGGCTCCCCTTAGCCTGTGGAGGCTCCACAAAATTTGGCGATTTCAAATAAAATAGTTTGGACCATATTTGTTCATAGGGTTGATTAAGCCATTTTTGCTAAATTTAAAAATGTTGCTCATTTGGAAAATTTATAGCAATTGCAAAATATTGTTTTCAACCCTTGGAACTTCCTTGACAAATATAATATGTCAAGAAATTTTGTTTTGCAAGTTTGAGTGCTCTCATTAATTTGAATTTGTAATTGAAGCAATTCATATTTGGGGTTTCTCAATGTTATAATTGCTTGAGCATTTTTAATCAAGGATGCCATGATGCAATTGAACACAAAAAGCGAAAATTTTAATCGGGTTTTTAGGTTCTCAGTTTTGGGCTGTTACAAGCCCCGCGAAGACGGCGGCTGATAACCCACAAGTATAGGGGATCGCGTGTAGCCGTTTCGATAAGTAAGAGTGTCGAACCCAACGAGGAGCTAAAGGTAGGATAGGTACTCTCTCAAGTTCTATCAACCACTGATACAACTCTACGCACACTAAACGTTTGCATTATCTAGAAAATAAAACTACGGTAGCAATACGGGTATGAGAGGTAGTTTTGCAAGATAATAAATACAAGAAAGTAAATGTTAGTGCTGCAGCAATAAAATACACTAAGTAACCATATACTAACAATACCATGAGTGTGGAAAAGTGGTGGTAATTGTGGTGGCTTTGTCCAAGATTAATTAGTGAAGGTACTTGGTTCATTGTCTTCGATGCAGTTTTCTATGTGGGAGAGGCTAAATATACATGCACTCCACTACTTGGGATTACAAGTACTATATGATTGGATTGTTAGAAAGCATCCGCAAATACTAACAATGCATTAAGGTTTCCCCAACCATAGCCTTAAGTTCAAGGTCCTCTTACTCCCATACGTGCAACTAATCGGTTCGCGTTCTCAGGTTTCTGTCACTCCGACAGAACTTCCCCCGCTTCGTTACAAGTACTACCAACCCTAGGGTGTTTGATCCATGCGCGCACAAATATAATGGACACAAAAGGACAACACCATATAGACATACAACTCTAATGAACCTCATGCATTCAATTAAGCAATCAAAAGACAAATAAACTACGGAAACATGATGTAAATCATAGGATAAATATTATAGCATCAAACACCATGTTTACATAGGACGGTACAGAGGTTTATGGGAGGATGAACCACTGAATACAAGGAGGAGATGGTGATGAAGATGGCGGTGAAGATGGCGGAGAGGGGCAGCGCGGCGGCGCAGGGCGGCGACGGCGCCGGCGGTGCGGGGAACTCCTTTCCCCGCCGCCGGCAAGCTTGGGGAGCGCCGCCCCTTAGCCTCCCTCCTTCATGGCTTCTTGGGAGCCCTCCGCCATGGAGATGGGGTCCATGGGGGAGGCAAAAACGTGGCTTTTGGTGGCTGAAATTGGTGGGTGGAGGAGTCCTCCACGAATTAGGTTTCCTCCCTTTATATATCTTCTCGGATTTCCGTCACCCCTTTTAGGGTTCCACCAAAACGGGCCTACAGGCCGCGTCCGAACTCCGATTGGGCTGATCTTGGGATTAAAATCTTCGTATGGAAAACTGTGACAACTTTCGTAACATCCAGGTCTCCATATAATGTCATCTTCAAGGGTCAAACTGGCAATCTTCGTAAAAAGTTCTCAGACATATTTCAGGAAAGTCCCAATTCGACTCCAACAAGGTTTCCTCTTGTATTCTTGATAATTTCTACACATCAAAGAGTAAAACAAGAACATTGTGCACTTTTGCAACTATTAGTAGGTTAGCCCAAATAAATAATAAATTTAATATAAAACAAGTGCTAAAAGCATAAAAATGGCATGAAACAATCAAAAATTATAGATACGTTTTGGACGTATCAGCGGCAGCGCAGGGCCCAACGGCGGGGTCAAGGAGGAGGTTGTCTGGGAGGAGGAGGAGGGCGGCGCGACAGGGAAAGGGGTCGGGTTGGGGGGCGTGGTCGGGACGGGGGAATGCTGATGGAAGCGGAGCGACACGTCCGGCGGTAGGGCCTGGAGCGGGAGGATGGCCTGCGGCTCTGCATTCTCACCGACTACGGCGAACGAGTGGGGGAGGGGGGGGCGTGGTTTTGGTAGGGTCGCTCTGAAAATGTGGATTTAACTCTTCTATTTCATCCAAAAGCTTAGGAGATTTGAATTCTGCCATCAAATATCAATCTCTCATCTTTTGTGTTTCATTCAAGATTACCCTGGTGTACTGCGCTTCTGCTAATGCGGTCTCGATCTCGGAACGTTGTTCTATTGTCCTCCATAGTGTCGCCACATAAGATGTATTAACATGGAACAGAACACAAAAGAAATTAATAGATATCATTTTGGGCGCGTACACAACTCAAAGATCTGGTAATGTTGCCAATATGTTTTACAGCACTGGTTTTCTAAGTAATAGATTCATAAAGAACTGAAGACACATAAGCAATAAAGCACATCAAAACTACCAACACTGCACACTTACATTGAAGATAAGTATTAGCAACTCATATAACAACGAATTGATGGTGTCAACCATGCGGATTGCCTGCACTCGTTTACTACCGCTTGCACTTAGCTTTCGCCATTTTCTTCCTCTTCTTCTTATCAGCCTTTGGGATCTTTGTCTTGCGAGTTTCCCTCTTTTCTTCCTTCACCTTCTTCTTGTGTTCCTTCCGAGTAGCCTTCTTTTCCTCTGGGCCCATCTTTGTGGACTCCTGCCATGAACCGTCTTCGTCAGAACCAGAGCAAGATTCGATGTCATCTGAATCATCTTCCTCCTTTTTCTCTGAGCAATTATTCTGCAGGTCCAAGGGTTCTTCCGGTGTATTTGGTGCCGGTTGTTCTTGCTGTTTCTTGCTAGGCTCGTTTTTAGGCAGCACAGATCCTAATAGTGGCTGGTCATGAAGCTTATCTGATGTTAGTTCAAAACCAAGAGACTGATGTTGCGCCAAAAACATCAAAACAAACACAAATAGTTTTTAAAAACTCGTATAAGAGATCTGTGAGAGATCACGTCCAATATCTTCAACCCCATATAGAAGTTAGAACCAATATAATTTTATAGTGCATACGAGATAAAATAGTTACCAAAGTAATGGTAAAACCATGAACCGAAATATATAAAAGTAGCATGTTTTACGTTTGCAATGTAATGATTTATGGGTAAAAACAAATGCAGTAAATAAAACTATGATTCAGAGATGGGTCTGTCACTAAATATATATCATTATATGTAGTCCTACCTGCACCAAGACTGTCGGAGCAATTTCATCATCCTTTTCAGCTGTATCTCCATTTTCCAAAATCTTTTGCTGAACCTGATATACGGATAAATGTTGTTAACCATCTGGTTCTGTGTCCGGTCATGACCCCAAGAAATCGATCATTACAATGTAATGTACCTACTGGAAGTAAAATAAAGACATACCTTCTCCAGGTAATCATCAACATCTTCATCAGCAATAGTTTGATCAACAACAAAATTAAATAGTTCTGTTACTGTCATGACAGCAACACCTCGTTTTTCAAAAAAGTCCTGGAAACAGCATTGCACACAACTTAAAACCACCAGCTATCCATCGCTGGAAAATTTCATTTTTTATTTAACTGTTACTCACATTAACATGCAAGCAATCCTTCTTCAGGAAATCCAACGCTAAAGGATGATCGAGGTCGACAGATTGTGAAACATCAATTATGTACAAGTGTCCCTGCACAACAAGCAAATAAGAATGAGAAAGGAACTTGTTAACTGGGAAATTGAAGAGGTTAAGAAAGTCTTAATCGGAAGTATCGAGCTACCTCGTAATAAAGAATGTTGTATTCACTCAAATCACCATGGACAAGCTTGCACTTTTGGTAGAGTGTCCGCATTGTTGTAACTATCTGAAACAGAAGCTGTGGTAAATATATGGGGAAATGGTACACTACAAGTATCCAAATCTAATATTTGGGTATTATGTGGTTCTTCTATAGGTAAGACCATATTCAGCTGACAAGCCTGACATTTAATGGTAAACGGAAAATGTTATACATGGATATGGGCAAATAAAGAACATCTATCAGCCGACTAGCTTAACCGCTAAATTATGCAGATGAGTTGTCCCACATTCGCAATTCAACATACACATTCTGCGTAAGTGGCCATTATAATTAAGTTCCAGCAACAAATGTCATAAAGAAAACTGTATTTTGACAATGGTGATTCTAGAGACCCTCCCAGACTCATATCACTACTCAAAAACAGCATTGTACACACATTAAATACCACGAGCTATCCATCTCTGGAAAACTTTAATTTAATTGTAGAAAGTATGGTGCAGGAATGCAGCAAGAGTAAAGCTCTGTCTTGGGTTAAACACGAATGACATCCAAAGTAATCAAACTTGGACAAAGTTGCAACTATCTAGTTTGACCAATGGTAACATCTGCAATCATTTAGTGCAGACTAAAGCTCCCATCCACATCCACATCTTGCAAAATAAAGGATGACAGAATAAGAAATACAAAAATAGTTAGTATAAGGTAACTATTAACTTGTTAATCTTTGTCATGTACCTCAAAGTAAGCTTCACGCAACTTGTCATACAACAAACCAGCGTCCTTAAGGCAAGGAGCACGATGACCATCTTTTCCTGAAGGAGAACCGACTCAATTTATTAAATGTACCGATAATATCATGAAAGTACTGTTCTGTGAGATGTGCCTCCAGCACGGTGTATGCTTTGAACAATCAGTAGGTGGTGATCTATTATACCATTTCTACAGGCACTAAAATATGCTATCACAAGTTTTACCTATAAAATCCATCGCCAAAACATGAAGCTTCAAGTGCCTTGGCGTCGGGCAACGGATTCCTTTTTCTCCAACTCTGCAAAAGGTTAATAATAAGTGTATGTAATTCAACTACCTATTTCATTTTTACATTTCACTAACTGGAGGCATTCTGTGAAGTATTGCAGAAGAAGATAAAAATATCAAGGGTGGAAACGTAATTTAGTGGTGGACGGAACAAAATAAACAATGGCAACCATAGCTTATGCCTCCAAGTGCATCTTCTTTTTCTTGCAAAGATAAATCCATTTTAACAAAAAGAATCCCACTGGGAGAAATCTTGCCAAAATACTGGAATCATTAAAAAAGCATTCGTAATGAGAATATTCCTCACCGAATATGATTTCTCATTTCCTTTTCAGCCCAGGTCTTTACCATTTTCTGAGGATTATGCTTGCAGTAACCATGTCTAAAACAATAGTCCCCTTGAACACATCGGTCTCTATCCCTGCAATAAGTAAACGATGCAGTTTGTTCACATGCAAACTTTTTTGAATCAAAATAGTTAAGAAGTACAGGAAGGGTACAACAAATTGTCCAGAATCAGTATTCTTCAGTAGCTCACAGTAAGCATCCAGTTAGAAGACACAACAAGCACAAATCAATATCTTACTTAAAAACAAGGACAGAAGTTTTATAGACTTTGATTGCAAACTCGCTGCCATCTTTCTTTGTTGCATGGTATACATTTGCCTACATAAGAAAAAGACAAATCATCTGTGGCAGTTAATATTGACTCATGATGAATAAAAAATTGCAATGTAGTTATGGATGCATTCTCTATGTTCTTCTGTCAACAGCTAAAGTAGCGATGTAGTCCGTAAACCGCAGATGTGATGACACTGGCAAGTAGCAAAAAACATGCAATGCAATATGCACTGCAAACTGAAGGTTACCTCTTTTCCAGTAGAAATACAACCATTTATGTTATAAAAACACCTCTATTTAACATCCTGAACAAAACCATGCGTGTTCTCGGGTCAATAGCCTGCATATAAAACAAAGATGGATGAAAAAGCAAGCACGCCCAGCCTATAAGAATTGAAATATAATGAAACCATCAGATCACGTAATCAAATCACATGTCCAATAGAACATTTTTTTAAGACACATAAAGACGAGAAATATTATTTAAACAAATGCAGCTGAATAAAAGAATAGATCGGATCATCCACTGCTTATCAGCATTAAAGCAATGGTACCTATTCAGTCAAGAGAACTCATAAACCAAAATGCAATAAGCCCCAAGAAGCGCACTGTTCAAGCAAACATATTTCTGCCTCATGAAATTACTACCGCAACAGGCAATGGAAAATGAAGCGGAAGTCAAGCCTGGTGAATGTATACAATGAGATTACAAACAAGATTTAGATGTAGTTTTGTTAAGTAGTCAAAAGTGGACTAATGGGACCAACATATAATCAGGAATGCAAAGGGTTTGTGAATATGTTACAATGGGAGGTACAGCAGAGCTGAAATGACTTGGATAAAAATTCTTATCCATGTACATCAAACAAAGTGCTTTACAATCTAGAACTAAACTTTGTTTTCTTGCATACTGTAAGGGAAGAAACAATTGAAACAGGAATATGCAGGTTGATTTCCCAAGCCAAGCAGAGAATGAAATAAGCATCACCCAACAAAAACAACATGTACAAACCTGTTCAACTGTAGCACGATCAGCCTTCCCAGGGTTCCTTGTTTTCCCAATTGTGGAGTCTCTTACATTGTCCCTGATTGCAGTCGTCACGGAATTTGACATCCCCACGTCCATTCTACCTTCCCACTCCTGAGTATTCACGACATAAAAATATTCAGCGAAGTAGCACAACACCCATATGAGTAAATCACGGTCGCTGTTTCATTCTGGTAACGATAATCATACGTTATCGGAAATAGCATACCTCCAAGGGGCCGGCTCGGAAGTGCGAGGCTAACTTCTGTTGGCGGTTGGAGAGCGGCTGGAGGGTGCGGGAGAGGGACAGCAAATGGAGACATTCCACACCGCCAAAATCTGTACATTTTTTGGATCATTTACGAGCTCCACACTTGGCTTATCCTCGCCTGAGTGGCTGTATACTGTGTGGCGCTGTGAGGTTGAAGAGTAGCCACGGCAGTGTTCTTGTCTTTGGATCAATCCATTTTTGTCACTTCGATCTCATCTGAATATCTAATCGTTTCAATTGTCAAATAAGCCGTGGGGATGGCGGCTGACCCTCACAGCGACAGTTGGACAGTGAAGTGTCCAGCTCGTGGTACATGAATGCTCTATGAATCTTCTGCTAGTTGTCCCCGATCATGATGCGAAGCCGATGTTTTTCTCTTCCATTAGTTTTGCCATGTGACGTACTTGCTGAAGCTTGTATGTGTTCTTTTGGTCACGTGCTAGAGAACATTCTTTCTGAAAATAAAAGTAGGGCCGCAGTTTATAAATTAACTCGAAGTGGTCTGATATATGACATACAGTAGTGTTTAAATGGAAACCCTTTAGTTAAACCCATAAAATGGCCACGATTGCTCTTGTAGTCTTGTTACTATGCCGGTGGGACCGAAGGTTCATACCCGCAACTTCAAAACGGAGGATATTGTCAACAGTGAAGTAATGCAAGTGGTCACCAGTGGAGATTTTTTTATCCCGGGCACCAGTGCTTCCTCTGGTTAAAAAAAATTCAAAAATCATATTTATAAGTTTCAAAAATTCTGAAAAAATTCCACGTGTAGCCAATGATGTATCCCACAACCGTTATTTTTTTAGATTGAGATACTTTGTATTATGGGCTACACAAAAATAACAAATCTGATAAAACTTAGAGATTTGAAAATATACATTCTCAGATCTACACATTTATCATTTTTGTGTAGCTCAGAATACAAAGTTTTTGGAGTTGAAATTTTGCACGTTAGTGGGATATATCATTGGCAACCCATGGATTTTTTTTCAGAATTTTTTGAAACTTATAAATATAAATTTTGAATTTTTTAAACAGGAGGGAGCACTGGTGCTCGGGATCACAAACCACTTTCCGAAGTGTTACACGCTTTCCAAATTATCCACACCATGGTTAAGAGGAAGACATGCAAGATGTGCAGGCACAATGTGATATATATTAGACGATGTCCAAAGGATATAGAGTGAACATGTATGGACAAGCTAGCGAAAATAGACGCTACAGACACAAATTGAACACTACAACACCATCATTCATGTGGTTCATACGGATGGACCAAGAAAAATAAAACATCCTAAGTTGTTCGACAATTAAATAGAGCTTCTTAATGATTATCTTATGTTTTGTTTTGTATGGGATTGTAGTTTGTATGAGTTTTATTTCCTATCGGCTCATTGTTGTCTTGTTTCGTAAAAAAAAAGGCCGTCCATTCAAACTTTGAAAAAAAGTGTCCATATGTGTTTTGTGCTATCCGACATTTTCTGGACAAATTCATGTCAATTTTATATTTTGGAAATCTGAAAATATAACAAGAGAAAGCAAAGCCATGCTACAACTGGAGTTATATCCTCCGTAGTTTTGCTTCGTTCGAAATAGCGGTCTCAACCAGATTCTACTATTGTAGAATATTCAACGACCTTCTCCTCGCTTTAATTTTTAGTTTTGTGTTTTTCGTAGTGACCCAAACCTAGGCCAAAAACTGTAATGATTCATTTTAGATTAATGTGTTAACTTTTAGGTGATTATTTTTCATGTGTTCAAATGTTGGTGAGTTCACAATGAAACAATAGTACGTTCTTATAGGAAAAGAATAGGTAGAAATGTATCGAAGATGTTATGTCCTCTTAATTCTCCAACACTAACTAGTTCATATGTCTTTGGTGGATCGCACAACATAATATGTCTTGGTGAGATAGTGTATATGTAGCACCACATTTTGTAGCACATACCCAACTTCTATTGGTTGCCGCCTACCTCTTGTGTGGCCTTCTCTAATGGACGTTATAAACCCTCCCCTATTTGGTAGTGTAACTGCTATACTGCTATAACACATTTTTTTAACTGCTATACGGATTATAAGTTATGTACTCTTATACCACATTTTTTACTGCTATACCGCATTTTAACATCTATACTTATGCTAGATTATGTAAGTTGATGCCTCCTCTAATAAAGTAACTACACCGAGTAAAATATAAAGTTATGTTGATTATAAGTTACGAACTGCATCTTCTAGTTTTGACTACTGGGGATTTATATGTGGTTGTAATCCTAAATTGACTACTACAATCAGTCGTCCAACTTGCATTCATATAAATCTGAGACACCTTGATTTACAGGCCGCCTAAAAACAGTTGGCCCAACTTTGGCCCCTTATATGATTGTGGTGCAACAAGATTACATTGAGTAAAATTGTTCGTGTATAAATAACACTAACACAACAACAAACTTGAATCTTATAGGTACAAAGGTAAAAATGGAACATTATGTTGTGTTGGGTTATATGGGAAATCATGGATTTTTTTTGCATGAAGGTTGGACTTTATCTACTTTTCATTTTGTGCCTGCGTGCAGTTTAGATTTTAGACTATATCTACTTTCCTTTTTGTATTTCTAGCATCATTGTGATGCATTTTCCCTATGTAATACAAACCGGAGCTCCTACTATTATCTTAAAAAAGTCTGCTAAACTCCTACTTAAAGTTTATACTTTGTACCTCACGTCCTCACCACCCTTAATGAGCAGCTTATTGCCCTTTGTGACCTTCCCGAGTTTAGAAAAAGGTTATGTAGAGGATGCATTCAGGTATAACTCTTTGCCTCACAAGTACATAGTGGTTTCGCTAACGGAGGATTGTCCATACGGCTTTGACAAGTGGATGAAAGGTCATGGTCCGAAGAACTCAGTAGAGAATATATATCACAAATAAACACGATTGGCAAGCTGATCATCTACTACTTAAATTTTTGTAATTGGACACATACGATGTTGAGGATCGTCACCAAGTGGATGAAATTTATGTAATTGGACAGTGAGGATCGTCACCAAATACGTGGTATATCCGTGTTGACTAACTAACTAAGCAAAGCGACTTGAATTTCGGAAGGAGACGCAGAGGAGCTAGCGGCGGCGTGACTAGCCCCGGAGCCTCGCTCATGTCTAGGCGTGTCCCGGCGGGGAGCTCCCAATCGAAGTGCCGGACGAGACTGGCGAGCGCGATCTCCAGCACCGGAAGTGCGAAGCTAATGGCGGGGCAGATCCGCCGGCCGGCACCGAAAGGGAGGAGTTGGTAGTCGTTCCCCCGCAGATCGATGCCCGTCACGCTGCCGTCGTCAAGGAACCGCTCCGGACGGAACTCCTCTGCCGAGTCGCCCCACGCCGCCGGGTCCCTTCCGATCGCCCACGCGTTGATAAAGAGCGCGGTCCTCGCTGGGATCTCGTATCCCTGCACGACGGCAGCAATTGTGGACTCGTGTGGGACGAGAAGCGGCGCGGGCGGGTGGAGCCGGAGCACCTCCTTGAGCACCGCCTTGAGATATTCCATCTTGCTCAAATCGTCTTCCTCAATGGTTGACTTGCCGTTAGCGACTTGTGTTACCTCGTCCTGCAGCTTGGCCATTGCCCGCGGGTTCCGCACGAGCTCCGCCATGGCCCATTCCAGCGTGATCGATGATGTCTCAGTTCCTGCAAAGATCATGTCCTGCATATATGCAAGAAAAGGGAATAAAAAACAATTTATTTTAAACTTTTTGAGAAATCAAAACGAATTCTTGGGCTGATGAGATGATCGATCACCTTGACGATGCTTTTGATGCGATCGTCCGTGAGGTCGAGTCCGGCGGTGCCTTCTTCCCTCAGCCGCAGCAAGACGTCCAGGAAATCCTCCTCCACTGCGACGTCGTCGCACTTATTTTGAAGGTGCTCGGCGGTTATCTCGGAGAGGAAATTGTCCCATGCTTCGACCCGGTGGTCGAGCCTCTTCTCGAGCCCGGTCGCCCACCTAACCACCTTCGCCGCCGCGTCGGGAAGCACGTCCTCCGCCTGGAGCCCCGACATGAGCGCCGCGGTGTCCCCCATGAGTTGCTTCATCTTCTCCGCCGTGGCCCCCGCGGTGCCGGTGGCCGCGCGTGTGACGACGGAGTTGCTGTAGCCGTACAGGAGCTCCCTCAGCTCCACGGCCTCACCCGCCTCCGCGGCGCGACGGGCTGCCGCGACAAGGGAGGCTGCCTCGGCGGCGCGCACGGGGCCGAACGAGTCGGCGCGGCGCGGGGACAGGAGGTGGACTACGGCCATCTTCTTGCGGCGGCGCCAGGCGTCGCCGTAGGGCGCAAAGGAGATGTTGTTGTCGGGGCCGAAGGAGAGCTTGTCCACAGCTACGTTGGGCACGCGGGAGGCGAAGGCGAGGTCGTGGTTCCTGTACAGGTCCGCCGCGCCTGCCGCCGTGGACACCACGAGTGTCGGCCGGCGCCCAAGCTGCAAGCTCAGGAGCCCGCCGTCGGTGCCGTACCGGAGGTGCAGGTCGCGGAGGGAACGGTGCGGGAGGTGGCCCAGGAGGTGGAGGTGGCCGAGCAGCGGGAAGGACGGCGGCGAGGGCGGGAGCTTGCTGCTGCGGCCTCGAGCCTTCCTGACAGCGGCATAGCAGAAGGCCAAGAGCACGGCGACGACGGCGTACGGAGACATCTTCCCTCTAACTGGAAAATCCGATTAACTTCAAATCCAGGAATATTGTGCTGTATACCTGAAAATCTTGGCCCGGTGAGGTTGAGGAGCAGCCACGGCAGTGTTCTGGTCTTTGGATCAATCATTTTTATCAGTTGTTTTCGTGTCAAAATAGCCGCCACCCGACAGTTGCTGAGTTGCACAGTGAAGTGTAGAGCTCGTTCTATGATCTCCACACGTATGTTGGCCCAAAGGACTATCTCTACCGTCCATTCGGTGAGATCCGACGGCAGCTTGTTGGTCAAAATTTGGACGCGTATTTTGCAGAACAATCCATACCTTTCCAACCTTTCACAAATTCGATCACCCAGATTTCGAATCACAAAAATAAATTGTATGTTGTTGGAGAGTTTTTCAAAGAATATTTCTTCCTAGAAAATATTCAACAATATGAAAAATATTTGTTTTTTTCAAGAATATTCAACAATTTTTTAGAAAGTTTCAAATAATGTTTCATAGTATAAGATTTTCATTGGAGTTTTTTTCAATGAATATCAATATTTCATACAAGATTTTTTCATAGAATATACTTTCAAATTCGAAAGTCACATATTTCATAAAGTTTTCAGACACATATTTTACTCAAAATTCGAAACTCCACATAAGTTTCAATATTGTTTCATACACATTTTTGTTATACATTTAGATTCGAATTTTCGGATGACATTAATTCAAAATAAAAAAATTCATACACATTTTTCTTATAGAAAATAAATGATTCATAATATTTTCTGCAGACTTGGAATCCGTGATTCATAATATTTTCAACAAATTTCACAGATGTTTTCAATATTACATATAGATCAGTTCACAGAAATTTCAATTCACAGAACATCCACACAAATTCGTCACAACTGCATAGACTCATTCACTGATTCACACAGAAAATTATTGATTCACAATTGATTCACAATTGATTGAAGGTTTTCCAACATCCACACAGTTCGTCACAACTGCATATAATTTATGCCACCAATCTTAGACAGGATCTGCAATATATATTTCACATGATAAAGATGCATTTTCGCACATATATTTATACATGATTTCTGATACATAGATTCAAATAAAAACTTCTGCAATCAATATCTACAGAAAATTCCAAGACACATCCATGAATCTCCAGTGGAATAAGATCCAATCATCACAGAAAATCCAAGTCCGAGAAGCCAAGATCTGAATCCCTCCAAGCTAAGATCTGCTCGTACCTGTATAATCGGACTCTAAGAAATAAAAAAGCAATCTGGGTGTCCATACGAAGAAATGCTCAGAAAATCCAAAGAAAACTAACTGAAGAATCACAGAACCAAATCTAGGAGTCCATACAATAAATCATTAAGGATACTTCCAAGGAAACTAGATCAAAACTGAAACTAGACGAGGAGACGGGAAAGGCTTGCACGGATCTGCCAGGCTAGAGGAGAGCCACGGCCGGCCCAGATCTGCAAATTTTTCTTCCTTTTTTAGATCCAAAATGAACCGGATATAAAAACAAAAATCATCAAGAAGAGATAGATGCAAGTAAATTGTCAAGAAAAATAAATCTTCTGAATATATAAATATACATTTTCACAGAAATGAGATCCAATCATCACAGAAAATTCGAGAAATTTTAGAAATTTTGTGAGACAAGATCTTTTGCTTCCATGCCTAGATCCGTGCCATGAAGCCCTGACCGAAGCCCATGGCAGAAGATCCATCCTCTCGTTGGTCAAGATCCATACTAAAAATTAATCAAGAAAAAACGAAACAACGTTCCACGGTAAAGCTCAGATCTAAAAAACAAAAATTTGGAAAAATAGCCCAGATCCGGGCCAATGGGCCAAGATCCAGTCCCAGATTGTCGGGGCGAGCCCAGATCCGAGGCCACCATGCCGGGATCCAGTGGCCCCATGTCGTGACGGCCACCATTGGCTGGAGTCCGACGAGGTGCTGCCATGGCGCCTGCCTTCATCACCTGACCTCTGGCACGCCGCCGGCCACGAGGTCGCCATGGCGGACACCGGCCCTAGGGCGCCGTGGCATCGCGCACCAGCTCTGGCCGCCCTGCGTCGGCCATGGAGGCGAGCTCGAGGAGGTGCAGCGAGCCGGGCGGCGGCGCGAGGGGAGGCCAGCTCGAGCTCGGCGCCCGCGCCGCGCCGGCCACGTGACGTTCTGCCCCGGCGTCGTCTTCTACGTCGGCATCCTCGCAATCTCCGGCGGCCCGTCCTGGCTCGGCACGCCGCCGGCGGGATCTAGAGAGTAGGGAACGAGAGGATTGGGGAGGCAGAGAGGATTGGAGAGCGGGGCTGGCGGCGGATAGGGTTAGGATTTCGGTTGGGTGCTTTAAATAGGGGGTGGTGGAGTGCGGGTTAATAATAAAATTACAGAGGGGTGAATTTGCAAAACATTCTACTGTGGACTTTTGCACGAATCTGAAATAAACGAGAGGCTAGGATAGTGCGGGGGGCCAAGTCACCTGTGGAATTTCCGGACCCGGATGCTAGCATGGTTTGACTTTGAACCCCCGTGAAGTCTGTGATTTTTTTTCCAGATCACGATGAAGACGGTTTTGGCCAGTACGCTGTAATGCTGTATCCTGACACCCATTTCTGCTTAGTCACACACAGATTTTTCTCTAACGGTTTACATATTTTCAGTCATGTTTAACATTGTTTTTTATGCTTGCTTTATTTTTTATATCGCCACAAACATAACTTTGAATAGTGTAAAAAACTGGAAAATTATGCGCGTATCCACAAGATTCATACGTGATCAAATACTTATGCGGTATTATCAAGCTTGAAAGAATTTTGTACAGTTTCCAATACAGATTCAATACATAATATTCATATATCACATAAATCCATACATGATTCATACATAATTTTGAATATTCACAAAAGTCACTGAAAATTCTTCCAGCATACAAAGAATTTTCGGTATAATACATGTATCAATAGATTCATCCAAGATTCACAGAAGTCACTAATAATTCTTCCAAGCTTTGACCTCTGTTTTGTAACTTACCAAGAGAACAATACAAATTCATAGAGGATTCATAACATCGAACAACCAAAATTCGTTCAAGATTCCACACATGTTCATAACCGTGTCAACATATTTCCAGCAAAGACTTATTCATCTGCCTAGAAATTCTTCAATATCCAAAGAAGATTTATGTAAATAAATTCATGAAATTTTCGCCACCCAACATTTACAAAATTGAACATGTATCCATATCCAAAGTCAGAAAAAACCAACATTTCTTGCATAGTTCATCCACCCATGCACATATGTCCGAACAGAAGAGAGAGACTAAATAGTGTACCCAACCGATCCCCAAACTCGCCCTATATGTATGGCTCCCCTCAAAATCACCCCATATATGGGCTGAGTATGACGTCCGGGTGTGTCCGGGCTGTCTGTCTGGCCCACATTGAACCACCTTTTGTCATTATTTTTCTTTTTTTCTTATTTGTTCCTCTCTCTCCTTCTCCACTAATTACATGGAAGTGGCAAAAAAAATTGGGGACATGGCTGGAGAACATTTGTTAGGACCAAAGCGGATATGTCCGGACATGTCCGCGGATAATTTAAGAGCCAAATTTATATTTTTCCAGTTGCAGTTGGGGTTGTAACTGAGATTTTCGCAGTTGCAACTGGAGTTGCATCAGATTTTTTCTAGTTGCAAGTGGGGTTGCAACTAAGTTATTTTTTCAGTTCCAAGTGGGGTTGTAAATAAGATAACATAAATTTTTCTAGCTGGAACTAAGGTTGCAACAGAGCTATTTTTTAACTTGCAAGTGGGTTGCATTTGAGTTATTTTTCTAGTAGTAAGTGGGGTTGCAACTGACATATTTTAGAATGAGGTTGTAACTGAGATTTTCCCACTTATAATTGAGGTTGAAACTGAGATTTTCCTAATTGCAAATAAAACGGTAACTGAGTGAACCGTATAAGTAAAAATAGTATTGAAATGAAAACAACAAATAGCATAACGCAAATAATTCCTGCACGGGCATCGCAGTTGCAGCCCCGGACCACACAAAAATTAAGAAACAACTCCGAATGGATAAACAAAAAAAAGAACACAAAAAAGAAACCACACATAAAACTCACAAGAACAAAAGTCAACTCAGCTCATTAAAAAACGAAATGGAAAAGGTCTCACAAAACAGCCGGATAGAAAAGCATCCCAAATAGATGTGGCCCATTCCAACCCGTTTTGCAACCCCTTGCCTAGACCAAAAAGAAATCCAGTCACACGAATCTTCGCACAAGCACATCTGATTGATACAGATTTTACTGAGCACAAAACCAAATAAAATTACATCGTCTTCAAAAAGGTTATGGTGAATGTTCACATCAGTTTTTGTAGAGTTTCAATCTTGTTTGAAAAACTCTTATTCTGGATATCACACACATTCAAACATGTTTATTTTGATTTTTACCCATGGTTCAATGAATATTTTTTTAGAGAGAATGCAAAAGAAAACCTTGTTCAGAGAAAGTAGAAGTACAGTTCAAGTGGAGTTCAAACAATCAAACCCAGCTAGCATTCTAACAACCCGACCAGCCGCACCATCTATTACCGATATAAAAAGAGCGAGAGTGGGCAGATCCAAAACATCCTAACCGTACAACATTAGCATCAACGCTGAAGATTACTCCCGCGTTTAGCGCTAAAACAGTGTCCGTCGCCCCGCACTATGAACCAACCACGATCGCACCCCACCCCGCAGCCCTTTTTTCCCAATCTCCATCACGCACTGTACGTCCCCTCCCTGCCACATCGCCGTTGCCGCGAGCCTGTCCGGCGCCGTCGCCGCCTCCCTGCACGCGAGCCCGCCTCCGTGCACTCGCCGGTACAGTACTTACGATGGCGGATCCGGAGGAGGACGACGAGACGCCCCAGCGGCGCGCTCGCTACGGCCGGTCATGCACGAGGAGCCGCGCGCAGGCGGCAGCGAGCGACCGTGCAGCAGTTCTTATTTTCAATCCCATTCGGTCTTTGATTGAGGAAAAGACAGATCGTACCCACTTGCAATGGAGTTCTACTCTAATTTTGTATCTTGTTAACCCATCGTTGGCACTGGAGGTCAGTTTGGTTAGATAATTCTGAACTGCAAAATCTGGCACAAGATTAGTCACGAAATTTTCTATGTAGATTAACTGTTTAGATCTCTGAGATCCAAATTATGGTTCTAATGCTTGTGCAAGTCCATATCAATTGAATTGTAGCTTGTATAATTTTCTTTCCCGGTGATTTTGCACAAAAGTACTTCTGCTACATAGCTTACTCTTATTTATTTGGACTACAATAAAGATGGATTGGTTTTACTCATATATTTCTTATTTATTTAGTGGAATGTATGCTCCGGATATTCTCACCAATCATGTTCTCATCAATCATGCAGATCACCTGTGAAGCAATGAAGTTGTCAGTTTGAGGAGGTATGAACTTTTCAATATAAAAAGAACGCAGAACTTACATCTGATCACATCCATACCTTGTCAGATATAGACATATATTCTACGCCTTGGTAGAACTACCTCCTTTGAGAATTAGGAGGAGATTTATTCTTACAACTGCATGGTGAGTGGTTGAATGCACACCTCTACACACGTCTGCCGAGCTTTTTTTCAGGTATAAACAGTCTCATTGTGCCATCTAATATGTCTAATGTATCCCAGCACCTCAAAGTAGCATTATAGCCTCTATGACCCATAGAACCTGATACCTCTAATTTCAAATGTGATTGCCTTCTATTATGTTTATTTAAATGTGTTGCTGAAACATGCTTTCTCTACACAGTGCCTTCTCATATCACATGATCTACTTTTGAATGTTAGCAGGAGAACTGCTAAATTCAATGAATAGATAGAAGGTTGGTCCAGTTTATGAGGGAAACCGGACCCAAAAACCATACAACACACACAACCTAGCAAGCCACAAAACCCTCTAGTCAGATCCAACTCCAAAACGATGCCCCCAAGAGGGAACACGACGCCGGAAGGCGCCGCCATCGTCCGATTTAGAAGACTAGGTCAAGGATTTCCCCTGCAGCACGTCGAAAAATGCAAAGTGGAACAACTACATCGATGCCTCCAACGAGGGAGCGACGCTCGAAGGCGCCGCCATCAATGACTCCGGCCACAACTGGAGTACGGCTTTCGCCGGCAGTCTCACCTGCATAGCCCGAGCCAGGATCCAAACCAGTCAACACACCAAACCACTACCCTGCCTCCACGGCTAACCACACTTCCCCGGCAAGCTCGATGTGCTTCCACCTTGCAGCCGCGTCACCCACTGAACGGAGGATGCAACCTCCGCTGCGGCGCCATTCTTCTCCCAACGGAAGGATGCAACCAAATACTAGGCGCCATTTGTCTCCTCGAGGATGCAACGCCTGCGGGCCATTCATCTTCCGTGGAGGATGCAACAACCGCAGCGGCGGCATTCCTCTCCCTCCAGCCTTCCGCCATCCCTCCCACGCAACGGGCAAAGAACACCCGCAACACGTCTTGCTTGCCGATCCACCCGCGGGAAGGATGCAACGCTGCCGACACCACGACGACGCCATTCGTCTCCCCCCGTCCACCACCGTCATCACCACCTCGGACCACAGCTCCCGCGAGGCCGCCGCACCACCACCTGCGCCGGGCAAGCTTCGGCCTAGCTCTGTCGAGCGGCGACAGTGCTTGAACTGCGTCCTGGCCGAGCGGGCCCGTTGAGCCCAGATCAGGCCCAAACGGGCCCAGATGCGCCGCTCACGCCCAGCCCAGGGCGCCGCCGCCGGTGTGCCGCCGCCAGCCTCTCCGCCTCGCCCTGCACCTCCCCGTCGTCGCCCCACCGCGTGTAGGGCCACGCCGCCGAGTACAGCCCTGCTCTGCGCGACATGCGACCGAGACGGGCGTCTCGGCCCGCAGGTCCGCCCACAGCCCTCCGCCTTTCTGACGGGCAGGGCGCCGCCACCGCTGCCGGCTCCGGCGGCGGTAGCGGCAGAGGGCGCGCCGGACTTGGCCTTCTGCTGGCTGCGATTGGAGCCCTCCGGAGTCACCGCGCGGGGGCGACCCGGGAGGGAGAGGATAACGTTTTTACTCTCCACTTTGACCATCCCATCACATGATCTACTAGCCACATGCACTAGCTTATTTCTGTTCACCCTTTCGATAGGGATAGGCTACCTAAGTCACAATTTATAATTATGTAATGTAATAGTAACTTGCTAGCGTCATGATATATCTCCCCATATTCTGAAGCTAAATCGATTCTATTATGCTGCTCTATAACGATAGTTTATGTGAAGGTGAATTGAATAATGGTCTACAAACAACTTGTATCAGTTGGTTTTAGGTGATTAGCAAGGCTCTGTTTTGGACTGAAACGTAAGCAGACTTTGAAATTCACATGGCATGTAATGTACTGTATGCACTGACAGGTCGATGTTCTCATTCACCCTTTTAATTCTTTCAGGTTTATGATGTAGTATATCCACACGCCACAGGGCCAAGCTGCCACCGTTCATCATCCTGCAATCCCCCTTGCCTGAAGTTCTCTGTTGCATCTTTGATTTCATTCATACCAAAAGTATGGCATTTTCTACAGAGTAGCTTAATGGAATCCGAGCGATGTTGTATGAATACACATAAGTATTTTACATTTTGTACTGATGTATCCACAAGAATATTTGAATTTGTCAAATCAAGTTAAGCTTTCAGTTTAGTCATTTATGTTTGCGCATGTTATGTTACTCATCACGTGCATTGCACGTGCAAGATTACTAGTAAGAATAAGAGCATCTCCATCCATCGACGTTTCCAATCTCTACAACATCTAACCGAGCAGGAATCCTGGCCTCTCGTGCGTCCGCGTTCTAGGCTCGGACGTCAGTGACACAGGTGTGGGGCCCGACTGTCAGGGTAGGCGTTTTGGTGGGCTTGCTGTGACCTCGCCGACCTGGGATTCGTTGCTCGCTTCCCAATCGACGAAGCGCTAGGGTTAGGTCTCTCTGTCTGCTTCCCAACGGTGGCGCCTCGCACGACGACCGTTACCTCCTCTACCCCGACACCGACCGGTGATCCGGAGCGCGGCGGCGTCGGCCTCCTCCTCTGCCGCTACCTCGAGCGCAGCAGCGGCGACCTCCTATGGGCGCCTTCTCCCCCGTTTGCCTGGCGGCGCCGGATTTTCGCCACCGCCTCTTCTGCTCCCCATGGATTGCCGCTGCCACAAACATCGACATCTCCGTCGTGGCCTTCGTGCTCTCCGCCCGCCAGCAACTCTTCTGCCGCTCCGCCGCCGTGCACAGCAGAACAAAAGCAGTCGAATCTGAGCATGAGTTCACGTGATTCTTGACGGCGAGGCTCCAAGATCCGGGACAGCAGCTCCTCTGCTCCTCTGCGGAAGCAAAGCTGAGGCGTTCGGGACAGCGGTCCTCTTCTCCTTGACGGCGGTCCTCTGTAGGGGCAACACTCGGTGGCGGAATTGCTATGACAGTTCGTCCTCTTCGTCACCGCCCTCTGGATCATGCCTGGGAAGCAGCAGATCGACGACTGCGACCTCGACTTCTTCCAGGGTGAGCAGGCACATATCCCCGACCACTCCTACGTCTCCCCGTGTTAATATAGCCGCCATGGGATTTCTGAGCTGAAACTGAAGAGAGAATCCCACGGTCTTTCATTAGTACACCTGCTTCTATCATGTATGTTGTCAGTTTGTCACATGTACTCTTGGTAGTAAGAAAAAAAGAAGCGGATAAGATAAAAGATTCATTGCAATACTTCAGTCATCTGCATTACACAAGTGTGGATAACATAATCGTCTAAAAAGTAAAAACACATAATCAGAATGTACAAATTCAGGCCTGCCATCTCTATTACAAATGGCGGAACACAAATTCTTGCTCTGTCATCTCTATTACAAATAGTACTATTGCAAAATAGACTGAATTTCATGTGCTGGAAAACAAATGGAACTGAAGTTTCTACTCCATGTTTGGGACATAACAAATGGATTTAATGTGTAGTTGTAAATAGTTGTATAGTGGTGTGATGCAAGATTAAGTGTCGAACTGACCTGGTCTCGCAAGATTATAGTGAATCATGGAATGCATGACAAAAACTGTACGTCATGGCTGGAAATCAATACGAGTAGCAGAGTAGGGCAGAGCAGATTGATGTCATTCGAGGGGAAGGAACTTGGTTTCTCTTTAAAACTTGAGAAAGAAATAGAATTCTTCCAAATTAATATGAACACCCCTCTTAATCTGAGGGTATTCTACTATTATATCTTGTTGGCATCAAAGTTGGAGGCTTAATTTTTTTAGCTTAGCTTATATTTGTCATGTGACTGAGATGTGGATTATAAAACCTAGAGTCCACACTGAGGTTAGAGAAGTTTGATATTTTTGTACAAAGATCACTGCTGGCTTGTTCCAAATAACTATATCTTCTCTGCCTTGGTTGCGTTGGCAAGCAGTGTTGCCTATTACCCTATGTTATATCATCACTGCTTATAGTCTAAGTGCAGGTTATTTTTTCCAAAGGAATCAACAGAATTATGCAGCATAGCATCTTCAATGGAGTATTGAATGTCTCATCTTTAAACTTAATCTCATTGCTCCAGTCAGATGGATGAGGGCAGCTACTACTGGTTCTGATGGTCATCATCAGGATCTGCTAGAAAGAAGAGAATGAATCAGCTGAGGTCTTAAGTGGCATTCAACTGTTGCATAATCTTGTTCTCCCCTCCATTTTCTCCCCATGGTATCTGTCCATTCATTTCCTTAATGCCATTCATGTGGTTAGGAATAAAGCTGCTCTAAACAGAAGGAGCACTACATTGTTGTTGAGTATTTACTTGAGCAACAGTTGAAGTCGTGACTCGTGAGCCATCAAAGTTGCCATTGTGTTTGACCGTGCTTTTTATTTAGTTAACAAATATGGTTTCATAAGTTAATGTCCCCATACATTATCAGCACATTACGCCACTTAGCACTAATACAATCTTGGAGTGGTGGTTAAGGAGCCAATCCCCAATGCCAGCTGCAATTCGGAAGGGCGCCCTTCGCACAGTTTGGTTAGAGGGGAACGATGGTGTGTTCAAGGCTCGCTCCAGGTCGCCACGCCTGGTTGCTGATGCAGTTCAGAACACCTGCAGAGAATGGAAGCTAGCAAGTGGAGGTAGGCTAGAGAGAGTGATCCGGTAGGTGTTTGTAGTGGAGTGGGCTCTACCAATAGGCAGCCATGTGTGGCGCCATTAAATTGCTAGTGTAAAATGTTAGAATTGTAATTAGTATCTAACTCCTATCTGTCTTGTAACACACGTATACGTGTTGTATACGGTTGTGTATGTTGTATTGGTCCTGTTATATAAGTGGAACGTGCTGGGATGTCAACCCAAGCACCGAAACCCTAAATCGTCTTTTCATACTTGGTATCAGAGCCTCGCAGCCGCCGCGTGATCCATCCGCCGCCGCCGCGAAGATCCAATCCGCCGCCGCCGAGAAGAACTCTCCTCCGCGCGCTGCGATGACGTCTTCCCTCCAGCTCTCAACCGCCGTTGGGGCCATCGCCTCGTCCTCGACAGCGAGCGCCTCCGCCGGGATCGTCCCCGTGCCCCCGATTCGATTGGTGGCAGGCAACTTCAATCTCTGGAAGGGGATCGTCCTCCCCAATCTCTCTGGCGCCGGACTTCATCGTCATCTTGATGCAACCGCCGTCGTACCAGAGAAGACAGTCACCGAGGGAGAAGGCGACGCGGCCAAAACCGTCGCAAATCCCCAGTATGAAAACTGGTGGACTCAAGATCAGCGCCTCATCGGGCTGCTCCTCGGCTCCATGGAGGCCAACATTGCCAATCAGCTCATCGGTTGCAAAACCGCGGCTGAGGTGTGGACCGGCGTTCACAGTTTGTACGGCGCTCAGAGTCGCGCCAATGTCCGTTACATCCGTCGCCAGCTGGTGACTACACGCAAGGAAGATCTCTCTGCTTCCGCATACATGCAAAAGATGAAGGGCTATGCAGATGCAATGGCCGCTGCCGGTGCCCCTATCTCCGACGACGAACTCATTGACTACATCGTCATCGGCCTCGGCTCCGCGTACAACCCTGTCACCGCGCCGCACTCCCGTGGCCCGACTGCGTCGGTTCCCTATGCCACCTTCTACGCCGACATCCTCTCCTACGAGTCTCTTCAAGCGCAGCAGGCGCAAAACGAGGGGGGGTGGTCCTCGTCGGTCAATGCTGCGATGCGCCCTAACCCCACTTTTCAAGGTGGTGGATCTTCTCGCCCCAATGGTGGTGACGGCCAGCAAGGGCAGCCTCGGACTGGTGGCAATGGAGGCTACGACCGCAATGATGGCAGCTATGGCCGCAACGATGGCGGCTACGGCCGCAATGATGGCAATCGCAATGGAGGCGGTAATGGCAGCGACTATTGCCGCGAGGACGGAGGCCGCAATGGCGGCTGGAACGATGGTCGCAATAACAGTCGCAATGGCGGAGGTAACGGCGGTAACCGCCGTTGGAGACCACGCTGTCAGCTCTGCGGCAACTGAGGACATTTGGCCAAGGATTGTCGCAATCGCTTCGACACCAACTACCAGCCACCGCAGCAGCGGAGTGGCAACGCAACAACAACAAACTACAACAACAACTCCTGGATCATGGATTCAGGGACAACAGATCACCTGACGAACGAGCTGGCACGTCTTCAGGCATATGAGCGCTATGGTGCCAAGGACCAGGTGCAAGTAGCCAATGGTGCAGGTCTGTCAATTTCGCATATTGGTCAATCACTTTTAGCTGGTTCATCTCTTCATCTAAAAAATATTCTTCATGTGCCTGATGCTCGTCTTAGCCTCCTCTCTGTTTATCGTCTCGTTTGTGATAATCATGTGTTTGTTGAGTTTCATCGTGATTTTTTCTGTGTCAAGGACAAAACCACGAGGAGGGTCCTGCTTCTCGGTAGGAGTGAAGGTGGTCTGTACCCCATCTCGTTTGGCAAAGCTTCGTCTTCTTCAAGTCATGTGTCGGCCGGTGCAACTTCTCAACAGTGGCATCAACGCCTCGGTCATCCATCAAATAATATAGTTCAAAGCATAGTTAGAACCAATGAGCTTTCGTGTTCTCCTTCAAACAATAATTCTGTAGTACGTGATGCTTGTCAGCGTGCTAAAAGTCACCAGTTACCCCTCATTGTCTTCTCGTGTTTCTACTGTACCTCTTGAATTAATCCATACTGATGTTTGGGGGCCAGCCAGCGTTTCTTCTGGGGGGTACAAGTATTATGTGAGCTTTGTGGATGATTATTCTAGATTCTCGTGGATCTATCTTCTTAAACACAAGTCTGATGTTGAACAAATTTTCTATGCTTTTCAGACTCATGTAGAGCGTCTTCTGAACGCCAAAATCAAGGCAGTTCAATCTGATTGGGGTGGGGAATACCATCGCCTCCACCGCTATTTTGAGCGCACGTGCATTGTTCACCGTATCTCGTGTCCTCACACTTCCCAGCAAAACGGGATTGCCGAGCGCAAACACCGTCACTTGGTTGAGACAGGTCTAGCGCTTCTTGCACACTCGCAACTTCCTTTGCGCTATTGGGATGAAGCCATCCTCACTGCGTGTCTTATTAACCGTATGCCTACACCGGTCATCAACAAGGAAACATCTCTGTACCGTCTCATGCGTATTCAGCCCAACTATTCCTTTCTACGTATCTTTGGGTGCGCTTGTTGGCCTAGTCTTCGCAAATATAACTCTCACAAACTAGAATTCCGTTCTAAGATGTGCGTTTTTCTAGGGTATAGCCCTATGCATAAGGGGTACAAGTGCTTAGATAGAACCAAGGGAAGGATCTACATCTCTCGTGATGTGGTGTTTGATGAGGCTGTGTTTCCGTTTGCTACTCCCGGTGTGTCGGTCGATGTGTCCACCCTTGAACAAGCCATTCGTTTTCCCTCTGATGAACCAGTTACTAGTGAACCAGTGCGGAATTATGATATGTCCTATTTGTCTACTGATCCACCTGTTCCAGGTACTGTTGTTTCCTCGCAGGCCCCGGTCGCTTCCCCAGGATGCTCCCTCGAGATGGTCGACGATGCGACGATCGACGTGCACCCGGCGGACCACGTGCATACGGCGATCGACGTGCATGGCGAAACCATGCACGCTCACGAGCCGCGCCAGCCTCCGTCCGTGTCGGCCCATGGGCCGTCGTCCACGCTCTCGTGCGGCCAGCCCACGTCGCCATCTGCCGCCTCGCCGGCGGCCGCGACGTCCTCGGCTGATCCCTCTGCAGCTACGGATCACGCGGCATCACGATCAGACTCGACGTGAGAAGACATATTCAGACGGCACTGTGCGGTACGATCCACGTCGCCGTAAGTTCTTTGCTGCCCCTTTCTCTCACCGAGAGGCCCTCCTCGAGCCAGCATGGCACTCTGCGATGTCGGCTGAGTTTGCCGCGCTACAACAGAATGGCACTTGGGTCCTAGTTCCACGACCACCTGGTGTCAACATTGTGGGTAGCAAATGGATCTTCAAGACAAAGCATCGTCCGGATGGGTCAATTGACAAGCACAAAGTACGGTTGGTAGCTCGTGGTTTTACATAGCAGCATGGGATCGACTATGGAGATAATTTCAGTCCGGTGGTGAAATCTGCCACAGTTCGCATTATACTGTCTCTTGCAGTTTCTCGTGGCTGGAGTCTTCGGCAAGTGGACGTCAGTAATGCTTTCTTACACGGATATTTAGCCGAGGATGTTTATATGCAGCAACCCCCCGGTTTTGAGGATGCTCGGTATCCCTCCCATGTTTGCAAGCTTCAATGTTCTATCTACGGTCTGAAGCAGTCCCCACGTGCGTGGTATGCTCGCCTGAGTCAGCTCCTTTATCAGCTCGGTTTCTTCTCCTCTAAAGCGGATACATCTTTGTTCATTTATTCGCGTGTTGGAGTGCAGATTTTTATGCTAGTATATGTTGATGACATTGTTATTGCTGGCTCCACTCCAGAGGTAGTGGATAGTCTCGTTCGGGCACTGTCAAGTAGTTTCCCTATCAAGGATTTGGGACAGTTGGAGTACTTTCTTGGATTGGAGGCCACTTACAATTCAGGGGGGCTGACGTTGACTCAAAGGAAGTATGCACTTGATCTTCTTCATCGAGTCAATATGGAGAATTGTAATTCTGCCACCACTCCACTTTCAGTATCCGAGACTTTGGCGAGAGATTCTGGTACTCCACTCAGCTCAGATGATGCTCACAGGTATCGCAGTGTCATTGGCGGACTGCAGTATTTGACGCACACTCGTCCTGATATCTCGTTTGCCGTAAACAAAGTCTGCCAGTTCTTGTCACAGCCCACGGATGTTCATTGGGAGTCTGTCAAGCGAATTCTGCGCTATGTCAAAGGGACACTGGAGACTGGTTTGAGTTTCCGCAGGTCGTCATCTACTGTCATCAGTATTTTTACAGATGCTGATTGGGCAGGATGTGTGGACGATAGGCGTTCTACTAGTGGGTTTGCAGTGTTTGTTGGCCCAAACCTTGTCTCATGGAGTTCAAAGAAGCAACCAACTGTTTCTCTACTCAAGGAGAGTATAAAGCATTGGCAAATGGAGCTGCTGAAGCTATATGGGTAGACTCTCTACTCAAGGAGCTTGGTGTGGCTCGGCAGCAAACCCCCATATTGTGGTGTGATAATCTTGGGGCTACTTACCTGACGGCGAATCCAGTCTTTCATGCTCGGATGAAGCACATAGAGATCGACTTTCATTTTGTGCGAGAACGAGTAGCAGCAGGTGACTTGGATGTCAGGTTCATATCCACTCATGACCAACTGGCTGATGTGTTTACTAAACCGGCCACTAGACAGATGTTAGATAGATTTAAGTTCAATCTCAACCTTTGTTCATAGCGGTTTAGATTGAGGAGGAGTGTTAGAATTGTAATTAGTATCTAACTCCTATCTGTCTTGTAACACACGTATACGTGTTGTATACGGTTGTGTATGTTGTATTGGTCCTGTTATATAAGTGGAACGTGCTGGGATGTCAACCCAAGCACCGAAACCCTAAATCGTCTTTTCATACTTAAAATAACTCCTTTCTATCTTAATATATAGATATGCAGATCTCCTGCATGTTCTCGAAAAAAAAAGTCCACATCATACCCGAGATTTCAGTGAAGGTTCATGGAAATAGACCAAAGCTTCACATGAAGGTTCGCTATAATAAATGTGTGCAGAAGTTTGTACAGTCATATTTGCGTTTTGTGATATTTTCCCAACATTTTTCCCTGTCCTATGTTTGTTTTAAAATATATTTTTTCCATTTGGAATGTGATAATACTCATCAAGGCAATGTAAGTAAAATGGTTTCATCTGCATATCTAGGAGTACTATGGCCTGGAAGCTATGTTTCCCCTGGAAATATTCCATGTGGGTTGTTTCATGTAGGTGCATGTTTGTTTGTGACTATGGGGATTGGCTCCGGTGATAGCAGCTACAAGTTGTATCTTATAACTACCTGTAAGTATCTTGATGATTTTGTTTTGATCCTTGATGGTCACTTTTATTAACACTACGGTGCTAACTGCTTATTCTGTGCACTTAATGATGCAGATATAATATTTTTAGTGTTACTGTTTTAAGTGAAGTTGTACTACTACACTACTACTCCAGATTCGTTCCGGTCCGATATATTACTACCACAATTAACAGCTTCATCTTCTTATTTCCCAATGTTTCATTCCATGACACGCTGTTATAAATATCTGGGAAGCCTCTCTATGCATACAGATCTATCATTTTAAATTGTTGTTGTCATAATATAGGATGTAGCCGTATTGGTTTTTCATACTTGAGTTCAGTTCCACGTAAATTAAGAGCAGAAACATTTTATTTTGAACGTACTAGAAAGCCATCTGAGTTCCGATGAGACCAAAAAATGGTAAGAAGGATGAACTTTCTTATACTAATATCCATTCCACGCATCTATTTGTTTTTATGAAGTATTTCCAAGTTATATATTTTTTCCATTCTGTACGGTTGAGACCTAAAAAAATTGTAAGAAAATAATAATGTATGTATTTTTAGCTGCATGTAGAGGTTATGAAGTGTGAAGATGGTAAATGTGCTATATCTTCTATAGCTTCTGCTTACTTGTTCATCTATGAATATGATATGCTTCAAGAGAGGGAATAAATACTACAGTATTCTTCTGAGAGAATCAAGAACCACAAAGCGGATCAAAAGAGCTTATACTTATTTGATTTTGTGGATTATATTCGAACAAACTGGTACATGGTTTGTTAGCATAGTAGACATAGCTTATTTTTGGTATGTTGCAAGCTGCATTTTTTTAGCGGAGAACGTACCCAAGAATAATTGTGCAGCTCACAGCAAATAAAGATACATAGGTCGAAAAGATGGTGTTATTCGAGAGAAGAAGTGAGATACATAGGTCGAAAAGATGGTGTTATTCGAGAGAAGAAGTGAGCATGCTTCTATGGGGATAAATACTTTACTTATATTGGGATAAAATTTCTTAATGATTTATAACTTATTTGAAACCAAGAGTTTGCTTATATTAATTTGCTATAGTTTTTTGGAAGTGTTAAATATGACCTGTAAAGTTCTGTCTGAAATGTGTATTGGACTTGTGCGCTTGGGAGAGACGTAAAATCTTCCATGAAGTTTTTAACTGGTTTACCCTCTGCTCATGAGGTTTTCATTCTTAAATCAGAATGTGCAAGCTATCATTGTAGCCTTCTTTTGTAGAACAGGTTTTCCATTAATGTTGGAGTCACCTCAAATTGTCGGCGGAAATAGATTTTGTGGTTAAATTCACCACACCATATTTTTAGTACAATGCTTTCTCCTCTCGAGTCTTTTTTTAACCTTAGACTCCTACTTCAGTTGAACTTACATGATCTCATGCAAAATAGTAAAAAATGATGTTAGATTATTGCAGTAATTTGTTGGGCGCGGCAAAGCGCGCCATATCCTTCTAGTACTCACTATTGGGGCATGAAACACAAAAACCATCACCCGCGGCGGCCTGTGCCCTCTATCAGTAATCGGATACTTGTTTGTTCTCTTCAGCCCGACGCCTGTATGCCATGTGGATGGAACATCTACAAACAGATACATGACATTGTACGAGTAGGACAAATCACCGAGCTTTGAGCTGCGAGGACAATGATGGAATGTCATCGTGCTGATGGAAAATTTGCTTTGACTATCTAAGCAAGTGTCTTGCACTTGGGGATGAGGCGCAGTGGAGCTAGTGGCGGCGTGGTCAGCCCGGGCGCCTCGCTCATGTCTGGACACGTCCCGGTGGGGAGCTCCCAGTCGAAGTGGTGGACGAGACTGGCGAGCGCGATCTCTAACACCGGAAGCGCGAAGTTGATGGCAGGACAGATCCGCCGGCCAGCGCCGAAAGGGAGGAGTTGGTAATCGTTCCCCCGCAGATCGATGCCCGTCACGCTGCCGCTGTCCAGGAACCGCTCCGGACGGAACTCCTCTGCTGAGTCGCCCCACGCCGCCAGGTCCCTTCCGATCGCCCATGCGTTGATGAAGAGCGTGGTCTTTGCCGGGATCTCGTATCCCTGGACGACAGCCGCCGTCGTGGACTGGTGCGGGACGAGGAGCGGTGCCGGCGGGTGGAGCCGGAGCACCTCCTTCAGCACCGCCTTGAGATACTCCATCATTCTCAGGTCTTCTTCCTCGATGGTCGGCTTGCCGATGGCGACTCGTGTTATCTCGTCCTGCAGCTTAATCATTGCCCGCGGATTCCCCACGAGCTCCGCCATGGCCCATTCCAGTGTGACAGATGATGTCTCAGTTCCGGCGAAGATCATGTCCTGCATATAAGAAACAATTCGGTTCGTTTTTTCTTTTGAGAAATAAAAAAGGAATCTTCGGATGATGATCGAAGATCAATCACCTTGACGATGGCTTTGATACGATCGTCGGTGAGGTCAAGTCCAGCGGTGCCTTCTTCCCTAAGCCGCAGCAACACGTCAAAGAAGTCCTCCTCCCCTGCGCCGCCGTCGGACTTCTTCTCAAGATGCTCGGCCATTATCTCGTTCAGGAACTTGTCCCACGCTTCGACCTGGCCGTTGATCCTCTTATCAATCCCAGTCGCCCACCTAACCACCTTCGCTGCCGCGTCAGGAAGCACGTCCTCTGGCTGGAGCCCCGTGATAAGCGCCGCGGAGTTTCCCATAAGCTGCTTAATCTTCTCCGCGGTGGCTCCTGCCGTGCCGGCGGCCGCGCGGGTGACCACGGCGTTGCTGTAGCCGTACAGGAGCTCCCTCAGCTCCACGGCCTCACCCGACTCCGCGGCGCGGCGGGCTGCCGCGACGAGGGCGCCTACCTCGGCGGCGCGAACGGGGCCGAACGAGTCGGCGCGGCGCGGAGAAAGGAGGTGGACCACGGCCAACTTCTTTCTGCGGCGCCAGGCGTCGCCGTAGGGAGCGAAGGAGACGTTGGTGGAGCCATTGGAGACCTTATCCACCATGGCGCTGGGCACGCGCGACGCGAAGGCGAGGTCGTGGTTCTTGTACAGGTCCGCCGCTGCCGCCGCCGTGGACACCACCAGACTCCGCCTGCCCCCAGCTGCAAGCACAGGAGGCCGCCGTGGTGCCATACCGGAGGTGCAGCTCGCGCAGTGAGCGGTGCGGGAGGCGGCCCAGGAGGTGGAGGTGGCCGAGCAGTGGGAGCGACGGCGGCGAGGGCGGGAGGTTGCTGCTGCGGGCTCGAGCCTTCGTGACAACGGCGTAGCACAAGGCGAGGAGCACGGCGATGATGGCGTACGGAGACATCCTGCCTCAACTGGGAAATTCGGTCAGCTTCGAATCGAAGATAATTGTGCCGAATACTTCACCCTTTGCCTGGATATACATCGTGTTGCGTTGTGTGGGTTTAGGAGCGGCCACGGCAGTCTTCTTGTGTTTGGATCACTCAATTTTTGTCACTTGCGATCTCGTCCATTATGTGTCGTGTCAATTGTCAATCAAGCCACCAGCACCAGGGTAAGGTGAGCTGAGCTGAGCCTCACATCAACAGTTTCACTGTGCACTGTCGAGCTCATTCTACACATATGCTAGTTGGATGTCCATCAACTGTCACGATCGTCGAACTCCTACTCATTGATATATTGATTGGTTTTTTCGGTTTTTAATTTATTTTTTAATACATGTCCAGAAATTTCTTGTTAGTACATGAATCTAGATAATAAATTACATAAATTCAAAATTATTGGTGATGCATTGACGCTAAAAATCATTAGTAATCTGTTCACGAATTTTAAAGCAGTTGGACGTTCCAGATAAACAGGGATGTCCAACTAGGTGTGGAGTTGCATTTTCTGAGCCCAGGTGAAGTCTCTTATTCTTCGGAAAATAACCTCGACTCATACGAGCATCTACTCCCACCATACAAAAACGTATTTCGAAATGTCAAAAAAAATTGGGAAAACAAATTCAATGCGGGCTATTATGTTTGAATGCAAATTTCATAAAACGATTTTTTGTTGCATGTGTATAAAAGACAAAAATGTCTCGTGGAAAGTCATTTTGGAAACCGATTTTTTTTACACAGCCCACAAAAAATATCTTTTGTTGACAAAACTTTTCGTAGGAACATAGAATATCCGAATGTACATCCGAATTTTTTAACATTCTAAAAATATATTTATTTAATGTGAGCATCTGCTCCTACGAGTTGATACATCGCCTCCATTATTTTTTGTAGATAACGATGACAATGACTGTTTTGGTGAGGATGTTGTATCCTTCCGCTCTGCAACGTGGGTGCGGTTGCATTCGCGCGAGATGATGTGCCCTAATTTATTTGGAATCTTACGATCTGTACTTGCTTAGTATGTAATTGATATTTAGTTCCCTGTTACTTTAGATTTTCATGATCTGTCATTTATGAAATTTTTACATTAAATTATTTTTCATGAGGATAAACCTAAAAATAGAGGACCAAATTCGTCTCCCCAGCCGCTCGATAGGTAAATGACATAAGGCAATAGAAATGAAAATTAAAAAATCATTAAAATGTATGAGCTCTCAGATTCCTTTGTTGTCTTCAAGGGGAGTGTAGTTTTGTCTACCGAGATCATATAATTTGATTAATAATTTCCAAAAAAAGTAAACATTTCAGAATTTTTTTAAAAAAGTGGAGGCAAACATATATAACTATTTTACATACATGCAAAGTTTTTATGCTGAGATCACACTTGGGGTGCTCTGTGCGCAAATAAGAAAATCAGTAATAAAAATATTTATACCTCAAATGCCATTTCATCAAAAAAAATTGCATGCACGTAGAAAACTTGGATATGTTGGTCACCACTTTTTTTTGGATTTTTAAGAAAAAACTACCTCTTTTTAAGAGTCCAGTAGCATATGAGCACGTGAGTCATTTTGAATTTCCCTAAAAATGGATGATTCGATGAGCAGCTCGATGGGTAAGTGTCAGAAACATTCAAGACAATTTCAAAAACATATAGGAAAACTGTACCAAGTTAACTCCGATAACAGTCATGCTTTTATAAATGTCAAAAACATTCATTAGATTCCCAAATCAAATCAGAAAACTCAACCAAGTTAAGTCCAATTTCAGTCACGATCTATAAATGTCAGAAACACCCACACATGTTTCTATGAATTTCAAAACATTGTTGGCATTTCTAGACAGATACACAAAACAGAACTAACTTACTAAAACGTCAAAGAAAATTTCATACATTAAAAGCATTAGCCAGTCCCACTTGTAAGGTTTAAGTGGGTCCCAAAGGTGTCAGGACTTACAAGTGAGAGTAGTCAAGATATAGGAGCACCAACACATAAAGTGATCATATGGATGCTCTTATCACTAATCCGGTAGGATCAACAGTCGATATATACAACCAGAATCTAAAGGATTGCTACAATAATAAGAGGGTTGAAGATAACGATATTACATGAGCTCCATATTTGCAGTTGCATGATTATGACAAAAAAATGCATGATTAGACAATTCCCAAAGGATATCGAATGAATCGTGGAGTGTGCGTGCAAGGGAAAGCGTGAGACATAGGCGCTACATGCTCAAGTGCAGAAAAATAACATCATAAATTCATGTTGTTCATAGGGAAGGACCAACGAAAATAAAATAGTGTAAGTTGTTCAACACTTCAGTAGCATGAAATTGTTTTGGACTATTAGCGTCCTTATGATCTTTTTTATTGGATTATAGTACATATGAGTTATATTTCCTAACGGCTCATTGATGTCTAGTTTCATAGAAAATGTCTTTGTAAATTAAACTACATTAAAAATTCCATGGGTGTTTGGTCTGATGAAGCATTTGTAGGCAAAAGTTAATTATTTATTTTTATATTTTATATAAGAAAAATAAAAGAGGACATTTCATAGAGAAACTCGCTTATGCAATTTCAAGCTTGAGAAGAAATGTCATGGTCATCGTTCATAAAAGGTGAATCAGTTACAATCAATTTAGACTTAATTAAAAGGCCAAATAGTTAACTCCAATAACATGAACTGTGAGATATGAAAATTTAAAATATTTTGTAACTCATGTAATTTATCTATCTTTCAGTCCGAGAATCACAACTATATTTGATCTAATGGAGCTATACATGAGAAGTGACAATTTTACAAGAATTTGGAGTTAGTTTATTACCACACTCGAAATTAGAATTATCGACCCTATGACCTCGGATGATATATATTTGCATCTTAATTTTTCTACTTGTTATTTTTATTTTCTTGTAAACATATTGTTCGTTTAGTATCAACGTAGAATGGAACCATTACATTGTATTTTAGAAAAAAAATGTTAATCTCTATCTGTCAACTTTTTAAATATTGAAGTATAGTTCAAATTTTGCCCAGTTTGAAATAAAACTCTAATACTTTATTTTGGGGAAAACATAACTAAGATGTTATGCCAGGTTGATTATGCAAAACTAACTTACTTGTACATCTTTGGTGGATTGTACAACCAAGTATGTATAGTGACATAGGTATATATGTCTAGCACCAATTTTGTAGCGGATACTTATGGATTTCTATTAGTGGTGCTTTATCTCTAATGTGGCCTTCTCATGGACATACTAACCCTCCGTCCTTATTTCTTGTTTGTAGTGTGACAATTATTCTCATAAAATTTCATTAATTCTTGACACATATAAGACCTTTATTTATAATACGTCTTACTTTACATAATTTTGATACAAATATGTAGGAATGTAGCCCTAAATATTTATTAATATGTAGCCCTAAATATTAATCGTGTTGTTATGATTTATGAAGAGTATTTAAATAATGAATAATCCTTGGTAAAGTTTCAGTATTTATAACCTTCATAATCATACCTTGACATAAGAAGTTATACGTACTCTAAATTCTCTCATGGAAAATATCAGTGTAATTGTGAAATCTCACAAACCTTCTAGGCTTTTACAGTGTCCTAAGTATATTTTTCATTGCCGCCGCTTCTATTAGGATCCTGGCTTCAGTGGGGTTTCGTCAAGTCAATGGATACCACGGTCCTGACAGTGGCTCTATTAAGACAATGCGTGCACATATTAGATATTTCCTCCTTGTTAAAAATATTGTGTATGTTTTTTTTGTTAAGTCCAACTTAGCAAACTTTGACCAATTTCTGAGGAAAAATATCGCCATCCATAATATATCAAGTCAATATCATTAGATACATCATGAAATATAATTTTTATGTTATATAAGTGTTAGATCTTATTTTTTTGTAATATTGGTCAAACTTTTAAAAATACAAGGTAAAACTAATATGCACCATATTTTGACGTGGAGGGAGTAGTTGTATTGTCAAGCATCAGCATTTGCCATGTGCAATTTCGGAACAATATTGACAGTCAAAACCCTCTTTAATATAATTGTTTTCAAGATTTCTAGTACAAGAGCACCTTTCATATCAAATGATTCTGTGAAGTGCAAACTTACTTCGTACTGACATTAAATTGCATTGTGCACACCTCCGCGCAAATAAAAAACTTCAAACCCGAAACGAGAACGAACACGGAAGATAAGCCCTCGTTTATTGATAGAGCCCGTGCTCTTCAATCCACTCCTATGAACATGTAGTGCCATCTAAACACAAGCCTACCTGTTTCATCAGTGTCAATATTTTTTGTCTTAAAAAAATAGTGTTATGAGTTTTTGTTAAGTCAAACTTCGCAAGCTTTGACCAAGTTTTGAGAAAAAAAAGTCAAGATCTGTATTTTCAATTCAATATCATTAGATCCAAATTACTATAAGTGTTATTTTTTAATAATCTTGGTCAATCTTTCAAAAGTCACTTAAGATTAAACTAATATGCACTATGTTTTGATATATGTATTGTCAAGCATGAACATTTGCCTCTGTGCCGTTTCGGAACAATATTGACACCAAAACCCCCCTTTATTATAATTGTTTTCTTAATTTGTTGTATAAGCGTACCTCTCATACCAATGATTCTGTGAAGTGCAAATTTCTTCGCTAATGAAATTAAATTGCACTATGCACACATCCGCGCAAAATACACTTCAATCCCGAAACAAGAAAAGAATTAACACGGCAGATGAGCTCTTGTTTATTAATAGAGCCCGTGCTCTTCAGTCCACTCCTATGAACATGTAGTGCCATCTAAACACAAGCCTATATGTTTCATCAGTGCCTATTAATGTCCAACTTCTGTCACAATGTCCAACTTCTGTCACTCTTCTGTATCTACATGGTAAAATACTGATGCTCAATGCTTGATATTGCCTGGATTTGGGTTGCCAACAAAGTAGGCAAGAACCCCTACCAAGGGAGCGTTGATGTAGGTAGTGGGTTCAGATTTCCTGAAATCGGCACGCTCGTCCTCATAAACATCATCTTCCCCAGGTCCGCCAACGACAGCCCCGACCAACGGGTTAGGGTTTGCGCCAGATGAATCGTAGTAAGGCGAGCCATCTTTGCACGCCATGCGCTCAGGGTGCTCCTTGATCGAAGGCAGAGATGATCCTCGGTGGTGGATCCGCTGAGGATACCGGTCGCCGTATCCGACCATGTACGACATTTTCATCGGGTTGTCTCCTAATAGATAGTCAACCTGAAATACAACATACACAAGTTAGTAATTTCAGAGTTCAACTAAACAATGTCCCTGCATTGGATGTTATACATACAAGTAGACACATAAGGAGATGATTTTCAATACCTGTTTTTTGGCTTGCAGTCGAAGAGTGTCTGGACCAACTGAAATATCCCCACAGTTGACAGTGTGAGAGGACTTGGAGAGGTACTTGGCGTAGGTCAGGAGCAGAAATGAGATGGAGGTGACATGCTGCATATTGCTGCCTCCAGGCTTGTAGATCATGCCGGCAGGCGTGTACTGGATGTGCGGCGACGACGACTCCGGGATGAGCGTGCAGATAAAGCTGTCTGCAGACTCCTTGTAAGACTGCATGGACAGCGCCTCGCCGTCTATGAACTCCTGGAGACCAGTCACTCATGTTGTGTTAAGTAAGGAGCAGAGTTTACATTCAGAAACTGTACATGTCTGATGGAAGCATTTTCAGAACCTTGGAAACAAGGACGTTGAGACCAGCATGTTTGTTGTCCCAGCCAAATTCGTTGCTGTTGTCCTCTGCTCCGAGGGTTTTGCCGTTGTTCTGGATGTACTCCGGAAGGCGTCATCCCCGGAGGCCCTCCGTAGCCATGCCGCGCCCCACAACAGCTCGTCCTGTCAAGAATGTCAGCTTAGTTAGTCTTGAAACTCTTATTTTTCTGAACATGCTGATTCTAAAATTGTAAGAGCAGTACTTTTTATGATGAAACATTTGCTTCTTGACATACAACACTATCAGGAATACATGGGCCTATATGATGTCTGAACGCTGAAGGTGATCAACCTGAATCAACTATACACTGGAATTCTGAAAGTTCGGAGACAGAAATTCGACTCTGCTGTTTATAGCATAGCAATCATCTACGGTGTACTACTACCTCTTGACATTTGTAATTTTAGTCTTGTGCGAATTGCTAAATGAAATAAGCTGAAGTCTTGTTATTTAGTTTACAAAACCCCCGATGTCTTACTATCAAAAGTTCAGAGAATTCTGAAAGTTCAGTTACAGAAACTTCTGTCTTTTGTAGCTGCTATTCTGATGCTAATTAAGCTTCAACAATTACTACGTATCAAGGCACCGAAGTAGCAATGATGCAATACAAAATATTGTAATGGTGCCTTGTTTCTTTCCTTCAGTCAAATGAAACCTGATATAAGGAGTACGTATATGTTAACTTTGTCTTGTCTGCTGTCATTTTTATGTCAGAAAAAGGCAACACGGCTACACCTGAAGTCCTAAACAGAACCGAACATAACGTTTGGTTCTCGAAAAAAAACATAACATTTTGCACGGCCACACAGCGACACCATGTGCGAACGCTGCAATGTTTCTCGTGATCAAGCAGAGGTCTGGTCATGGCGTGTCAGGTCGTCAAAAGGAGCAAGAAGACAATAGAATAGACTGACCTGATACCCGTCGAAGTCACAGTAGAAGGGGCACCCGCCAGCTCTGAGGTCCGGATCGTCGCTGTAGGCGCCCCTGTACGTGTCGGCGAACTCGAACGCCTTCTTGGCGTTCGCCAGCAGCAGCTCCGCGTACTCCCTGTCCCCGCCGTCGCGGAACACCATGGACGCCGCGGCCAGCGCCGCGGCCGTCTCCCCCGCCACCTCCGACCCCGGCCGCCCCGTGCTGACGTTGTACACCGTGCGCTCCGTGTCCATGTCCTCCGGCCTCTCCCAGCACCCATGGTCCTTCCACGGGTCACCCACCTGCAGCACATACATTGCCGGAGAAGCTCAGCCGTGGCATGACAAGGACATGGAAGCGACGGTGCAATGTGGGTGGTCAGTGTGCGCGCTTGCCTGCATGAAGATGACGCCGGGTGAGCGACGGTCTTGAGGAGGTAGTCGGTGGCCCAGCGGACGGCTTCGGCCGCGTGGCTGCGCTCCTCGCGCGGCATGTCGTCGCCGAACTCCAGGACGCTCCAGGCCAGCATGGTGGTGGTGAACGCCATGGGGAACCCGAACTTGACATTGTCGCCGGCGTCGTAGTACCCGCCCTCGAGGTCGGCGCCAGCGGCCTTGCCATCCGTCACGCCGGAGTCGCCCCGCCACGTCGCGCGCTGCGACGCCGGCAGCCGGCCCGACCGCTGCCCCTCGAAGAAGAGGATGCACTTGGACAGCGCGTCGCGGTAATCATGCCGCCCGCTCGCGCTCATCCGCCTCGGCCGCGGCCACGACGGCCACGCCGACGCCGAGACGACGCACAGTAGTAGCAGTAGGAGGCGCACGCGCAAGTGGTGGACGGGAGAAGCAGCCATTTCGAGCTCACTAACGAGACTGCTGGAGCACGTGAATGGCGACTGATCGATGCGCTCTCCTCGTATTTGGCGCGTATTTATAGACCCCCGATCGACCGACCCGTCGTAAAGGCATTCCGCAGCAGTGCTGTGTGCAGTGACGAAATTTGAGGCGAGATTTGATTCGAATCCACGGTGGAAACCGCTGGCGATGAATGCTCTCCATAATTCCCAGAGGAATAAATCCATATATGGATCCATGAATGTGTTGAAGGTATACTCCATATAGGATCATATACAGCCGGTGGAATTAGTTGGATTTATTGGCGGGAATGGATCGAGAGGGATTAAAGGACAAAGGTGGGGGTCACGGGAGGGGTGGTAACAGAGGTGAGGCCAAAGTTTTTTCAGGGTTCTTCATGGACGACACGGGCGGGCAGAAGCTAGCAAATGGGCTCGGTCTCAGTGTGGTCACATGCAGCGGTTCAGCTAAGGGCATGTAGTGGTAGTAGAGTGTAGGACCGATGGACCATACAGAGGTTCAGCAAGGGCATGTCGTAGAGTGTAGGACCATTCGGCGGTTGGAGACCTACGTGGAGTGTAGTGGTAGTATTCCTTCATTGGTTAGTTGATTTCCTTTTGTTCATAGGTAGAGCAGATTTTGTCAAAAGCAGAAAACACAATAAAAAACCGACATGCAAAAGAAATAAAACACAAGGACATTCATGTTTTCATTGTCGCCGCGAGTTTCAACGGAAATACTTTCGTTTCAGTAAAGGTAGATTCATGATGAAACTAAATAAACCACCACTCTTGGGGCTCGTAGTAAGTGTGTGCTAATATGGCAATTAGCGTGTTGCCCCGTCCAGTGTGTCATATGGCCAATGAAACTTTTCAAAACAGTCAAAAGAAATCTAGTAAATTAAAGATGATTGATCAAGAAATTTAAGATACTTTTACAAACTATTTAAGCAAATATCATTATTTGATAGATCCACCCTAATTTAATTCAATATAACAAATTTATGTTGGCAGCTATATCAATGTTCATTAGTTAGTATAGGTAATTTTGGGACAAAGTTTACCTATCAATTTAGTAGTCATTTTTGTTAGATCCAGAACAATTTTGGTCAACATTCAATTCAACTTTTTTTTAAAATTATTTTAATATTAAATACCTCCAGTTGAGCTGGTAAAATTTGAGAAAAAAAATTAAAAATTGTTTTAATGTTTGATTAGTTCTTGTTAGATTCAAGCAAAATTTAGCAAAAAGTTCAGAACAAATCAAAAATTCTGCACAGATTCTCTTAATTGAAGCAATGGTCAATTAATATAGGAAAGCTTGAGACAAATTTACTAGCTACTGTAGAAGCCTAGCACTGCACGAAACGCAAAGACTCCCTTGCATTTTCCCCTGATCGGCCTTGCATGTATACTAGTTGAAATCAGCGCGGCGACACGCCACGCCCTTCGTGAGAAATTTTATTTACGGTTGTTTTCTTGTTTTATAGTGCATAATATATCTTGTAAGTGAGTATGTTTTGGAGATTCTGATTTTCGTAGTGCATCTAGTACTGGTATTAGCTTAACCACGGATCCTGAGTTATAGCAATATATATGTGGGAATAGATGTACATATAGTTATCGGGGCGTCCGTTTATTAAAAAATAGAGTTGCCTGGCTAAAGTCATCAAATAGTTGCATGTTTTCTACTTACAAAACGTTAAAAAGTAAAAACATGTTGCTGGTCTGATTAACATAGTGACCAGATGGATGTCATAGAAGCAGTGTCTTGATCAATATGGTAGACACATCATCGTCACAAAAATTACCACATAGGACTTATACTTGGCTAACATAAGCTTTGGCCTGAAATGTGTTGTAATAAGTTGCATTAAAAGCTATACAAAAACTGTATAAGAGATGTATTAACGGTCCCAAAAGTGTGCATACCTGTGTTTGCAAACGTTGTCGTTGTTGGTGGTGAATGCGAGAACAATGATTAAGCCAGTCTCATTCTTCGTGCTTCCATGGTCAGCCGCCATCGGTGATGCGGCCAGAGAGCTGGAAACCACTGTGGGAATGAGAGGAGCAAGATCACCTTCGGTGCAGGTGGTTTCACCGGTCATGCCGCTGTCGGTGCTGGCGCAGGTGATGCCAACGACATCATTGTCCGCAGCGGTAAAACCGTTGGCTAACAGCAGATCCATCTTCGCCACACGTTACTATAGAAATCCGGAACCTGCAGTAGATCGACAAAAGGAAGAGCATCTAAGATTAAAATAACCAGGAGGGGAAAAAAAGGGTCAGGCGCAGTGAAACCAGGCTAACCTCGGACCTGGCATTCCTGCTACCATATTTTTCTTTCGAACATCTGTACCCACATCCTTGCTATTGCCTTCCAATTGCAGTCATGGCATGCTAAAGTACTGTCCCTGATTAGGCTGCAGGCCGTCAAACATTATTTTACACCTGAAACTCCTTACCCTGGAAAACCTATTGTCAGTATGCACAGACCATGGTGCCAAAACGCTAAATGAATAACATTCAGTGGCCCTTCATAACAATTTCACCGTCAATGTACTCACAACACCACCTCTTCTCGCTAATAGGTCAGTCGACCGCTTAGACCCCACCAACCAACAGTATATGACGGAACAGCATAAGGAGGTCCATATGTAACCTATACAAAATAACAATACATAGGGTATGTAGAACAAAAAAAAGCTGGGTAGTCACCGATGCACAGTCAGCACCAACACAACCCATTGGCACCAACTTTTATCAAATAACAGGGAAGTATTACATAATGCCAACTTAAAAGCATGCAAAAGATTGTAGCTGAAAAGACAACTCAGTCGTATCTATTATTCTCACCTCAAAGTAGCAAAGTCATGGGCCATTCAGAAACACATGCACAATTGTGTCTGCACAGTAAATTAGTAATCAAGTGGGTATTCTCATGCATAACTGAAAGTACATAGAATTGATTTGTGTTTTCTGAAGTATCTGAACTGAACTCGATAAATAAATATAGTAAGCTAGATGCATTTAACTACTACACGTACATACAGTTGGAAATATCATCCTAGGCTCAATAAGAACCTTCCTATGCACAGGTTGGGAGGCTATTGCGTTAAGAACCTTTTTTCTTGATATTCCGGGATGAAGAAACAAATTTTTCAATTACACTAACTTAGCACACCCACAAAGTTATTTACATCATACATATGGCTAGTTCTAACATCAGGGAGTTTCATAAAATATCTTTATGATATATGTTGGATCGTAAGAAAAAACTTTATAAAAACATGCAGCCCTTGAATTGGGCAACAATATAAAAATGTACAATTATGTTCCCAGATTCTAGTTGATCTGCTGTAGAACCAACTTCCATTTTTCGAAAGCTTAAAAAGCAACTTGCATGTATATCCAGACATAAGCAAGTTTACTCGAAACTATTTTTTCCTATAATTTATACAACTGAAGCTCACAATGGAACCAAAGCAGATATTAAAAATTTAGATTAGACTTGCAGCATTTGGCAATAAAATGGAACCTCAGAGCCGCTTACACCAAAAGACCATGCAAACCTGCATATTTGTGTGGAATCCAACTGAATAGCATTTTCTGAGCCTGAAACTGTGTATAAGGCGATCAGATTATCCTGGGGCTATGCTCTGCACATTGGTTACTAAGTTAGAAAAATGAGAAAGTATAGCATATGCAGAAGACTCTTTGACTGGAGTTGAAATAATATCAATCTATCTAACTATTGTATATAAAACTCACTCTATATAGTATATAGTACTGTTAAATTTTGATTAAGAGAAATAATACTACAGAATTGGCTACAGGATTTACTAATCTGATACACACACATGGATGACGTAAGCAATATTGTAGAGCCTATGAATCAATTTTACCAAACAAATCTTTTTCTTGTGGTTGCTACATCTGGAAGGAGTTTGGCCATATTCGTTAACCATGGCAGTTACCTCAGTGATTAAGAAGAGTGGATCTGTCTTGTATTAGTTAAGAGGGACATGCTAAATTACTCCTCACTATATAGATGCTAGTTTGAGGAAAATGGATATTGTCATGACCACAACAAAACTATATGATCAGGTACATGAGAAGAATAAAAAGAAGAAATCAGTGCTAGTTTACAACGCCAGATTTTTGTAAGTGCTGTGGGATACAGTGAGAATAACCCGAATAGCCGAATTAGCTCAAACTAACCCCAAATCAACCTGCAAAACGATATAGACAAATATTAGCATTTGAGATTTTGTTGGTGCAGTACATAAATAGAAACACGTATCATGCATACAAAACTTTAATCAATAGAAGAAGGGATCATGAGTATATGGGTTAATCACCAAGAAGAAGACCCGGATGCACTACATCTTATGCAGATAAGTTAATCAGCTGAATATATTTTAGCACGGCCATACGAAATGAGAAATCTGAAAATACTGCCGGCGGGGCTGAGGTTGCCGGCTGCGGCACTCCCTTCTCTCGCTCGGCTTTGGCCGCCGTCGAGAGCAGTGCAGGGATGTAAGCCTGAAACAGAGCAATGAAATGTGTTCCTGAAAAAGATAACATATCTTGCTTTGCATGAAATTAAACATGGGAGGATATAGCTAGTTGCCAAAATAATTTTATTTGACCAAGAACCTAATTATCTATACTTTATATCTGGGGAAACTCATTTACAGCTAAAAATAAAACAAAAATGATAGTTGCCTTCAGAAAAAAACCGTAATCAATAAGACACGTGATATTTATTCTACTGAAATCATACAAATATGAAGGGTAAGCAAATTAGTTTCTTTAGATTGCGTTACACAATTGACGATGCATATATGCAGCATTCGGAGAACAAAGGGCGCTGTCAACTAATCATTCACCATGTGATTGTCCGTGTAAAAAGTAACCATTTTTACCGATAAATGGTATCAATACAAAATACATGACAACTACTTCCCAAAAACCCATATAAGCAGCAAACAGTCAAATTAGGATGCATTCTTATGGTAGCTATTGGGAACAATAGCATCCGTTCATAAGAGGTAGAATGGTAGCTACTATATATAATGAAACGCTAAGTACTATCAGCCGCTACGGCATGGAAATATTTTTATCAAAAAGAGAAAGCAGCAACTACTCCTTTCTCCATGCAACGATGAGGTATCTGGGCAAAAGTTTCTCATCATGGTGTTTCAGGTCAGCGCAAACTCAAATATATTTCCTCTAGGATCTTTCGGGAGCAATAACAAAAAAAAATGGAACAAATGCTACTGTTCTTGCCAGGAGAACAAACATGTGAAACAATATTTGCAACAACATAAAGGAGAGGGATCTGAGCACGATCTATCTCCTTAGCACGCTCGCCCCTCTCCACTATCTAATCAGCAAGGAAATATCGAGCTAGGGTATTCCACATGGAGAGAAAAGGGAAAAACCAGGGACTGAGAAAAAAAGAGGGTGAAGGGGTGGCCTTACCTGGAATCATCGTTGCCTGCCTGCGGACTAAGGTCGCCGGCTGTGGCACTCCCTTCTCTCGCTCGGCTCCGGCCAGGAGGAGTGTAGAGCTGCAAGCCTGAAACAAATCAAGGAAATGTGTTCATGTAAAACATAATATATCATGCTTTACATGAAATTAAATATGAGAGATTATAGCTAGCTGCCAGAATATTTTCTTTGACGGAAAATAAACTTGCACTATGATTTTTATCCTAAAATGGTCCGAGAATAACCTGCTCGAATAGCAAGACTAAGATTTAACTCCAATCTTCTACAGAACTTCATCGGTTGCCCTTGAACACATCTGGAAAAAAAAACAGAGGATAATGGTTAAAAATACTGACATATATTCCCAGCAAGAGAAATCGGTAGGAGCTGATGCTGACGATTTCAATCTTACTTCTAAAGGCCTTAGCCACATGGCGCTGGTCAAAATAGTTTCTGAAATAAACAAAATAAAAAGGGTGTAAGAATCCGCTAGAAAATAATCAAAATCATTAGCAATATAGAAAAGATCAATATTGGATGGGGCACTCAGGAGCTGAACCAAAACTGACCACGCATGAGCTAAGTCGCAGTGGATTCAGCAACCTTAACTGATGCTAGTTGTGATTAAACTTTTCCTCCTCCCGGTGCTTTTGTAAGCATTATCTAACCTTGCTTCTCATCTAAATAAAAAAGCTTAAAGCTCCTTGCAGCCTTGCAGGCTACCAAATTTTATCTTCGTAGTGGGTCGGAGCAAGATCTAAGAATGTACTGTTCTTGAAGATTACTGGTAATAGAAATCGACGAAGGTACTTGTCAATCCAGATGAATGCTTATTCTTGCAGCAGGCATGAAAGGAATCGATGAAGTACTCACACGTATTGCGGCCGCTGGCGGAGGGCGGGAGGCGCGTAGAATTGCGGCCGCTGGCGGAGGGCGGGAGGCGCGTAGAAATCGCCGTCGTGCAGTCCATCGTGTAGGTCCCGCTTTTGCTGCTCGCCTTCGAGCTGCGCAAGGCCAGAGTCGTGGAGCTTCGTCGCCGGCGCGGTACTGCCGCTTGAAGGCGGCGGCGGTGGGCGAGACGGAGGAGACGGCGCCCCGGTGGAGGCCGCTCGGCCGGCGCTCTTCCTCTACCGCACGGCCCCTCCGCCTCCTCCTCCTTCGTCGCGGCGGCCGCGCTGCTCCCGCGCCGTGACGCAGCGGTGCTGCTTAGGGGAAGGTCCACGGCGGCGAAGCCCGGAGGCAGGTCCGCGGCGGCGCGGAGGGAGAGGGACGCGAGGTCCATAGCTTGGTCGGCGGCGGGAGGAAGAAGGTCGCCGCCGTCTCGCGCCGCCGTCGCCCGTACGTGAGAGAGCGTGGGGAAAATGGGAAGGAGTGGAGAGGTAGGGTCGGTGGTTGGCGTTGCAGGGGATAGCGGCGCACGGGCCGCCTCCGCACCATCCATACGGTGCCGCCCGCGGCGCTTCCCACGCGGCGCACGCGCTCTAGCTCAGCGACCGGGAGCGGGAGCGCGGCCTGGGCAGGGAGGGGATGCGCGGGATCGGGGGGCGCCGAGGGAGGAGGAGGAGGAGGAGAACCAAGGCGCCTGCCGGAGAGGATGGAGAGGACGGTGGCCGCGCGCGGCCGCAGGGGCGAGGAAGGGGTCGGCGGCGGCGGCGGTGGAATGGATGCGGGCGCATCGGGGAGGAGAGCTCGGATGGGGAAGCCGTGGCTGTGTTTTCTTCTGTGGCACCGCTTTGACTCTTTTTTTTAGTGCAACGTGAGGCTGACAGGTGGGGCCCACCGGACTGTAGATTTCTACAGTAAACTGTAGCTAAGCCACAGTAACTCGAGCGCGGACAGCTCGCCGATCTGCACAGCTTTTATATACTTAGCTAAGCCACAGTAACTCGAGCGCGGACAGCTCGCCGATCTGCACAGCTTTTATATACTTAGTAATTCCGATTCCATCCGTTGCATGGTGCCGTACGTATCTCGCAAAGATCGGCAGTCCACCTCGGACACCCCTCGCTTCCACTCAACCGCAGCAACGCCGTCTTCGTGCATGCCGAGGTTCGTACGTCGGTCCCGATCCAGCAAGAGGACAAGGGGAGAAATCCCGGCGATCCGCGTGAGGGCGGCGGCCTGGCCGGAAAGGCGCGTGACATCTTTGCTTCTCGCCGGAGATACGTTCCGGGCGGCGAATGTCGTCGTTGATCGACCGGGACCGACCGGACGGATTGACGAGGCGTGCTCGCTGCGTCTTCCGGCCGGGGAAAGTAAGTTGTTGGGATGGCGTGGAGCTGGCCGGGGCGGCGCGTCCGTCCTCCGATGATGATTGCCGAGGTTGGTATAAACGGTTATGGGATCAGCGAACTCGGGGAGGATTGCTGCCGACGGGGACCTCTGCCCTGCTCTGTTCGGGAATGCGGGCATGCAGCACAGGCCAAAATGCCAAATGCAACTGGGCTTGCTTGCACCACATCCCCTTGCAGTTTGTGTTACTGAGAGGTCTTTGTCCAGCTACAGTTAGCGCCACTGCTGTGGCTACAAACATTCGCTTTGCTCCTCGTGGAAGCTAGCTAGCTGCTACCGGGCAAAGGGATCACATGAACTCCGAGGTCCCTTTTTCCCGTCTGACCGTCTCATCGTACTCCATTTCGAGACAACAGCAAAAGATAAAAGGGTAAAAGAGAGAGAGAGAGAGCATCTGTTTTCTGCTTCACGCATACGTTTTTCCCGATGAAATGTTACGTGTGCCTAGCTTGTGTCTAAAATCGACTACGCAATGGAGGTTTCCATTGATCTTCTTTTCTTGTCTGACATTGTGCGGTGCTGCTAAATGGGGACGAGCACATGCTTTAGGTTTCCCGCCGAGCTGCTAGCACTGGAGTGTCTTGGTGACACTTGGTGCACTGCGAAAAGGCTTAATAGATGTATGTATAGTGTTAGAATATGTATACGTGTACAACTAGATAGACTAGGAATTAGAGTATATCTTGTATTCCAAGTCATGGGTTTCTTGTCCCCCAAGTTTGTACCTCCTTATATACCCCGCGAGGGTCAGATCAATACAATAACAAAATATTAAGGTTCTACAATTTTCACATGGTATCAGAGCGGTTAGTCTCACGACGCCGATCTTAGGGTTCTAAACACTTCCGCATCGCGCCGCCCCCGGGGAGATTAATCTCTTCTTCTCGGGGGCGCGACACCCGGTCTCGATCAAAGATCGGATCGGTTATTAGATTCAGTTTTCAGTTCATAGATTAGATCAGTTTTCCGAAATTTCCAATTAGATCCGAATTAGCCAAATAAAGCCCTAAATCCATAGATCGATCCTCTTCCGGCGAGAAATCAGTGTAAAAAGCTGTGCAAGATTGGTGCTCTCGTCACAACACCGACGAACCCGGCGGACAAGATCTGCCTCAACTACACGGCAACTCCGGCGACACGCAGACAACCGAGACCCGAGGCGCAACAGCAGATCATGCCGCTCCTGCGAACGTACGGTCTCCCGAGGCGGCCAGCTCCATGCAGCACAGGATTCCAAGGTATGAAGGCCGTGCATGCATGTGAGCAAATTAAAAAGAAAACACATCGTACATGGAGATGCACTAGTTGAATTCGGCGTGGCGGCACGCCACGCCCTTGGTGAGATTTTTATGCATCATATTTGGATGAGCACGTTTTTTTTTTTGAACTTACAATGGGTATTGCATTTAAGTGTACATATTCCAGTGAATCTGAGAGCTTTATTGCTAATTGTTGGGTGAAAAATAAAGGGAAGTTGCCATGCCGATCAAAAGATATTCTAAATTTTGGATACTTTATGTTCGCTGACATCAATGGTGAAGTTTATCGGGTTGGAAATGTCCGCATTCGAAAGCAGTTTAGTTTATAAAATTGTTGAAATTCAAGAAATCTCTATGTGGAGAAGTTGTTCAATTTCTTTTAAATGGTCAAATTGGGGAGCTATTCATATTTGAATTTTTTTGGTTACATAATATATGTTGTAAATTGAAATGGTGGCGTTGTTTGTATAATGCATTTATCTTTGCAGGCATTGTGGCTTATTGTAAGAAAGCAAAAGTTTTTTTTTAATACTTGCATTAACTAAATTGCGGGATGCTCACATTTACCATTGCAAACTTTGTGGCTTACAATGAAACCATTTGCAAAAAAAAAAACTGCCATTAGCTGAACTGCGAGATGCTTATACATAGGAAGAGAGGAATTTATATAATCCGTTTATAAAACCATTAAAAATAAGAACTGGGTGGTAGCCTGATTAATATAGTGTCTAGATTGACATCATAGAGGTAATGGTCGAATAAAGATGATGGCCAGATCAACAACACAGGTAATCAGATAGGATCCATGCTTGGCTAACAAAAGCTTTATGATTGATCCTTTCTTGCTAACTCAACTAATTACTTAACATCAGGAACACTAAAAGAAGAAAAAAATTGCCTATTTATTTGATCTTCAGGCTGAAAGTAACATCATTTTATGATACAATTCTTGGTTTTAGAATATTAACTTAAATGAATAAATAGAGAATTGAGCTAATTATGAAAGATAGTAATAATAAGTGATCATATTTTGTTAAATAGAGATTTCAATTTTTGACAATGTAAACATTCTGTTCTAATGATTTTCCTTATGGAATACATTATTTTATTTAATAAAATAATGGAATACTAATAAGTCATGTCTACACATGGAATTGTTAAGATGAACATAATGTGTAACATGTTATGAGTGGGACATGAATTCATATTTACAATTTGGACATATGAAAGAATTTATATGGATTTGAAATGCATCCAAAATAGCATTTCAAATTAACTGCACGTATCAAATAATGAGAAAATTATTGTTTGAGTTTTACGGTGATTCAATTTTTTCAAACATGTATTATAGTTATACAAACAGAAAGATTTTTTTTTTCGTAAACATTTTGGTATATTATTCGTATTATTCTGATTTAGGATGAATTAGTTATGAATTTTACAATTTTTGAATATTTTCTGTAATTTGTGGATTATGTTGATATATTATACACCGCGACTTTAATGATTTTTTTCTTAATCTTTATATATAGAGGTATCATGCCATAAGTAGTTAGCATTTATTTTTCTGAGCATTTTGATATATTATTCATATTTTTGGCGCTGGATAGATTTAAAGTTATTGATTTTGCAACAATAATCATTTTCTGGAAATTGTTTAAATAGACTGAACCCACCTGCCAGAATTTTACAATTTCTAAAAAAAATTCCAAAAAAATAAAGGACTAATGACAACAATGTAATTATTTCAAACATGCATGAGGATAGCATGAATAAATAGATATCATTTTTATGACAATTATGATATATAAATCGTATTTTTTAGAATTAAAAAGAATTAGTTATGAACTTCCAAAGTTTAATAGATTTAATTCATTTCCTGAAATTATTAATAAAATTGGACCCACTGGAAGATTTGATTAATTACAAAAAACATTTTTAGAAATGATTAAAAGTCTTACAACTGGACCCACATGTCATAACTTTGTTAATTTCTAAAAATAATTTCGGGAAAAGAAAATGGTCGCTGGCGTCGTCATGACGTCATCAATGGAGCCGAGCTCCTGTCGACCACGACCCGGTCGATTGAAGGCGCGAGAGGCCACGCGTTTGCGCGTGTCTGACGCGCGGGAATACGGCGACCCGGATGGTGGCGGCGCTGGGACTAAATGGTCACCGGAGCTACGCCGGCGACCAAGTTTGGCGGCGGACGGCGGCGGATGAAGACGGCGCGATTCGCCCGATTCACGGCATCCCAGCATGAGCTACTCGACGGGGAGAGAGAGAGGAGGACGGCGAAGCTTGAGGTAGTCTTTATTCGTCCTGGGGAGGCCGGAGACGGTGGCGCGGCGCGGCGGACGGCGGCGGTTTCCGTGCGGGGAAGAAGGAGAGCACGGGGAGATGTGTTGGTGTTTTTGCAGGAAGGTCCCTGAGTGTTCGGAAAATTGTGTTAGGGGTCAGTTTATATGTAGGAAGGAGCTATTCCGAAATTTCGTAAAATGCAGGGACTTTTTTTGCCAAATTACCACGGGTACTGTTCATAACTGTAGCACCTACAGTGTCGCGCGCGCTGAGAGGCCGAGAAAATCTTCCGCTTTTACTAGCCGCGTCCGGGCATGGGCGGCCGCGGCCACGGGCAAGCCGGGCGTAGGCGCGGGCAGTGGCAGGCACGGCCACGGGCGGTGAGCCCCGGCCAGGCGTGGATGGCGAGCTGGGGAGGAGGCGGGTGGAGCTGGAGGAGGAGGGGCGAGGTGGCGGGAGCGGAGGCCCCTGTCGAGTTCGATGCTCCAGTCCATGGCGGAAGCCGCCTCCATCGCCGCCGCCGCCACCCGTCCCTGTCTGCTCGGGAGAGGAAATGAGAGCAGCGGACGATCCAGGGTTAGGTCTCAGACTATATTACGGAGGACCTAACGGTAATTTCAGGAAAGTGTAAGGGTGTTTTTGCAAAATTACCACGGCACTGTAGAAAATGAACAGTAGCCAGATCGCTGTGAGGCCGCCGTTTGCTTCGTCTTTCATATAGTTAGTAAGGTATGCGTACATGCTGTGCTGTGCCTGGGGCGTGCTATCGATCAGCTGTCCGCGTCGATACGTACGCGCCGCCACGACTACAAGCACGTGATGGACGAGACGAGGGTTCCAGCATCACGGCATCGACACCTACGGCCCACGGGAAGGCGACCTCCCGCGCGCCAGCACGTCGTCACCTACCGATCTGCACTGCATCACGCCGGACTACAACGCCGAACCACAACGCCGAGCTGTAGGACTTTACCAAAGATCATCGTCGAACATCTACGAGAAGCGACGTCAACCGCACGCAGGCCGGTGTGGATCTTCATCGACTTCTCCGACATCCAGCAGCAAAGGCATCAACACCATCGTCGCCCCGAGGGACGCCTCCAAGCGACATACGACATCACGCCTGCTGCTACATCGCCGACATATCATCGCCAAGGTCTACATCAATGTGGTCTTCAATGACAACCTCGTCAACATACCGCCGCCGCCGCTACATCACGATCGTCCACAAGGATGGACATGCGCCCTCTGACAGTACTACTGCAAGGCGCCACATGACACCGACCACGACATCGACCGCGTCCGACGGCTAAGACTGCATCAACAACCCGGCATCACAATTGTGAAAGCCCCTACGATACAACTGCGCGCACGGTTCTGGCAAAACCGTTGTGTGCTCGGTGGGATCCCCCAGTCCTGGCAAAACTGGTGGACTCACTTATGACCGCGTCCTCTGACATTTGCAAGACGCCCCGGACGGTACCTCTTAAGGTGCGAAACGTCACCAAAAAACCACAACTGCAGCTCCGTCATATACATCGCGCAATTTTTTGCACCTCCGGCATTGCGGCTACAACGACCACGACGAGTACTACATCGACCACAACACCTCGACCATGGCTACATCATGACCGGCTACCTCGACATCGACATCCATGGCATCGTCTACAGCAACACATCGGCAACAACTCCAGTCAACAACGTCCGCGTCGTCACTCGCGTCCACGCCACTCCCGTTGTGACTGCGGGAGGGAAGAGAGGAACAACATCAGAGACGCAGTTGATGATGACGGAGAGGAGGAACGACGGATGCGCCAGCCTTCAAAGCCAGTCGCAATCGTCCGCTTCACTCCCGCTAGGACTGAGGGGGAATGTTAGAATATGTATACGTGTACAACTAGATAGACTAGGAATTAGAGTATATCTTGTATTCCAAGTCATGGGTTTCTTGCCCCCCAAGTTTGTACCTCCTTATATACCCCCGCGAGGGTCAGATCAATACAACAACAAAATATTAGGGTTCTACAATTTTCACATATAGATCGGTGCACTTTCTCAAGGAAAGCGGAAAAGAGATCGAGATCAACCTTACGAGACATGGCGCGTGGGGCTTTGCGCCGGTCGTCTTTGCGTGCGAGGGTCCAAAGCTTAAGATACTGGCAAGAGAGGTCGAGGACGGAACAACGAAGACATTGAAAAGAACGTCCGCATGACGACATGAGGCCATCGGTCACGGACTCCCATGCATAGTACTCTCTCCGTTTTTTAATATAAGATGTTTTAAGTGTTCTACATGTTGTTTACGTGTATACTAAAATGAGTGAAAATGTATATTAAAATGTGTCTACATATATTTGTATGCATGTGCATGTGGACAAATGGTAAAACATCTTATATTAAAAAATGGAGGGAGTATGTGGCAAGGGCAACTCTAAGGGCACACCGCGTTTCGGACACAAAATGTGTCCACTTTGATCTATTTGGCGGTGTCGCGGATAGACGTCCGGCCATGTCGATCGGCAGCTAACGACGTCCCCAATTTGGTTCGACAACTTGTTTGAGCACACATTCGCATGAAATTTAAACATGGTTCATAATTAAGATAAAACATAGGTGATTTTTTTTTAAATGGCCAGGGGACGACGAGCTCAACTCTAGGGGGCAGAGTTATGCCGGAGAGGGCCGCCCCCTTCACCGGGAGCTGTCGAAGCTAGGGCGCCGCCACGGTCTGCAGCGACTCTTGTGATGCTTCCACCACCTCGCATTGCTCCTTCACCTTCAAGTTGTGTTCATTTTAGTTTATTTTCTTTCTCTGCTCGGGCCTCACAGAGTAAGCAAGCAAACAAGGAAGCAAGAGTAGTGATTCCTCAGTAGGAAGCACTACTCGATCAGAGCCCGGGCACGCTGTAGGCGCCTCCGGCTTCTTCTTAAAAAAATAAATAGTTGGAACCCCTTGGTAGGGGTTGGGGTAGATATCCTTAACTTTGGAAAGGGGAGAGGGGAGGCCGATAGGACGATCCTCGTGGGGGAAAACCTTTCCTCAGCAAGAAGTATATCAGGAAAAAAAGACAAAAGTAAAGGGGCTTTTGTCCCGGCTTTTGGCATTTCCAGATTAGAAAAAGGGATTGCTATTTATAGAAATGGGCTCTTAAACAAGACTTGGGATAGGTGTACGATGGATCATACACGAGGTCTGTTTCACAATCGAAATAGGCACTATTTCATTAGTGGAACACCCATCTCCCTCATGTCAAGCATGACATCGGATGAAACTAGTGCCTCATAGTTCACATTCCCTGAGGGAATAGTGAACATGCCAATTAATCGTTGGGGTTACCCAACCCTGGAATCCATTCATTTCTGAATGAAATGTTCCTTTTATTTCTGATGTCTTAAGCAAGGACGATCTACTTCAAGTACTTCCTTGAAGTAGATGTGCTTCTTCCGAAAAGAAAATGAAACAAGTTAATGGATCGAATGGAATAAATTTCATAGGAATTTGCCCGTTCTATTTAACTAACACTAACTGAAGCTAACCGAAAGCTTTCTTCTCATGCGACTCTTGGATCGAAAAGAGGCTGCTGGACTGGATCACGGCTGAAATTGCCAGGCACGGACTAAAAGCTAGGCTCAGGGATTCCCGCGATTGTCACGTGGTGGAGCTCCTCCTCCTCCTTGAAATTCTTTATGGAGCAGCAATTGGGCTTAGTCAGCTCTGGGTCGTCGGCCTCGTGGCCGCATTCCTCCTCCTGCGAGCAGGCGGGGGCATGTCAGCACCACCCGACTCTGTCGGGATGGTGACGCTGGAGTAGTCCTCCTCCATCGTCCTCCTCACCTGCTCTGGTAGCCCGCGTGGAGGTGGAGCGGACGGTCGAATGCCTTGCCCGGGCTCAGGCGATGGTGAAACAGGCGACCGCTAGCTCGTGCTAGGCAGCTCTGGCGCGCCCCCTCGATCTGATCGAGGATGTGCTGGGGAAGGTCCATTACGGAGCAAGGAGAGGAAGCGGGAGAGCGATAGGAAGCGGGGATTGTCGGAGTGGGAGAGGGAGCAGCGCGGTGGTTAGTGTTTGGCACATTGGCGGATTTAAAAGAACTATCCGCCACCGTGTCGCATTTAAGACGATGGTTGGCGGATGAGATGCTGACAGACGAGCGAGGGGAGGAGGACAAGAGGCAGAGACGTCCGCTGTTCGTTGAACCAAATTTCTATACCAAATTTGGGACGGAAATGGGTTGAACTGGACCGCGTTGATCCGTTTGCGGTACCGTGTTGGGCTGTGCGTGTTGTCCACTGGAAAGAAATGGAAGCGGCGGACCAAATGCAGCCTCGGACTTAAAACATGAATGTACTGTTCCACCGTGGCAAGATTAAGCTCAATATACTCACAACGCATGTCACGCTTTTTTTTCTACAGGCCAGAAATTATATACACTATTTACGTCGCCTGTAAATCATGGGACTGGTGTTGGCTCAGCGAGAGAATGAGCCGAGCCAGAGCTCGAGACCAAACTCTGTTGCAACTTGCAAGACCCACACACACCTTAACGAGAAGCTGATCCTTTTTTTAAAACGTACGACAAGCTGATGCTGCTATTCGCTATCGGACCTGAGTCTCGTGGGCCGTGGCGCTATCTCTGCCTTCTGCGGCCGATCGAGCTGCAGTCAGTGGTGGGCTGGTCCACGCGAGCCCTCTGAGCAGAATTAAGCGAGCAACGCGTTCTCACCCAATTTTGCCACTATTCATCGCCTGTTAGCGGCGGTTCGAAGACGCGCCGCCTACACGTGTCTGAATTGGGTTCAGCCCAGTTTCTTGCGCGTGCGAAACGTTCTGTTAGTTCTCAACAAAATAGTACGTTCTGTTAATTTGAGAAAACGAAATAAAAAATAGAACATGTTTTTAAATCTGAACATTTCTCAATTCTAAAACTTTTAAATTTGATAATTTTAAATCTGACCCTTTTTAATTTGAAAAATTGTATCTGAACAATTTGCAAATTAAAAAAAATCAATTTTGAACAATTTTTAAATTATGAACAAATTTCGAATTCGAACAAATTTTCAAATCTAGAAAAATTTAAAATTTGTATCTGAACAATTTTCAAATTTGAACCATTTTTAAATCTGAACAATTTTAAAAATTTGTATCTGAACAATTTTTCAGAGTTGAACAAATTTCAAATCTGGATATTTTTTAGAATATGATTTTTTTAAATTTGAACAATTTTCAAATCTGAACAATTTTTATATTAAAACATTTTTAAAATGGAACAATTTTCAAAATAATAAAAATGAAAAATAAAAAGAAAAAAGAAAGAAAAATGGAAAAGGAAAAGGAAAAAAAGAAAGATAGAAGAAATAGAAAAGGAAATCCGCTCAAATGGGCCGTGCGCTCCATCAGGCGGCTGTAGCCTTTCGCGCCGCTAATGGATTATGTATAGGAATTGGCGTGTTTCCTATCCGACGGTCGTAGCGGATGGGCCGTGCTACTTTTTTTTTCTCCTGGTGTCATTTTTATTTAGTCCCTTCGAATAATATTAATCGTCGATGAATCGGATATATGGATCAGAGAGATTAGTTTTTCTGCTTTAATTTTTTCCTTTTTTGTATTCGTTATTTCGTCATTTTCCATTTTGTGTTTCCTTTTTCTCTCTTTTGTTTTGTTTTGAACCGATAAGAATCTTATATTATTTTTATGGTATAGAAGGAGGTGACATTAGCCTTCACTTCATTTCGTTTTGTTGTAACAACGGGATTTCAGCGCTGATGTAGTCTTTATGAACCAAAGGAATATTTTTTGTCTATAGAAAATTAATCATAAAGTCATGTTGTTGTGGCTAAACCGATTAGTCATTGGTTACATATGTGGTCTTTGTTACGGACAAGGAGAAGACTATTGCGGGAACAAAGCTGATCGAGACAGTGACAAATGAAATCTTCAAAGTAATAAGTGGTTGGACACCAAAATCTGACATCATGATGTGTTGCATGAGTAACATAGATCTATGTTTAATTATGTTCTGTTTTGAGGCAGACGTTGATTTGTCGAATTAGTTTCTTTCGCATAGGAGCATTCAATGTGATGCAACATATGTTGTTCAAACGTCGCTCATAAATTTCAGTTCTAAACAAGAGACGAACAATACGAAATATAGACTTTGTACTGATTATTCTCAATATAATTTATATTGAACTTTTATACTTATTTCTAGCATGCCACAATCTTAATGAGTATCATTTTCTATTGGAATCTTAACCACATAAAAATATCTAAATGTTAGTTATAACATTATTTTTGTATAATCATAATTTATTTAGTTGAAAAATACATTTGCACTGTGCTATATTTAAACTATATTGTGTAGCATAGTTTTCGTCCTTAATTAATTATGCATAAGTGCATAAACTATAAATTGTTCATATTTACGCTAGATATATCTAAGAATATAGTTTAATAAATATCTTAAAAGTGAGGTTTAGTGTAGATTAGCTAAGCGTATTTATAGAAACTTTGAGAATACAAATTGAACTTTTATACGATTTTCCCTAAAAAAATCTTTTATATGATTATTACCCCTATTTTTATGGTCAAATATTTATTGCAATAATAATGGAGTGACCATGTGTGCATGATACATACTTGTATTCGAATAGTATCATCTATAGTCATCACCATAGAAAAAATTACATAACATTTTTTCAATTGCTTTTGTGTAAATAAAGGTACGACTGTCCACAATCTGCTTGGTGCCATCTTCTCTGTACAAGCGCACATGCCTGTTTCGAAAATAAAAAATCATACACAAAATTAGACGTGAAAATGTAGTTGACATATATTTTAGTTTGTAGTACTAACTGTATGACTTCTTTAGACAAAATTAAACATGAAAATGTATAGTAGTTGGGTAGCACTCCTAGTGGTCAGTTGTGTCATCATAAAGACAGTGCATTTTCCAATCCCTCAGTCGAACACCACTGTTGGACTTCGTAGATGGAATGCCTCCTATCGCCTTTATAACCTTGAAGATGTATGTTGTCCATTCACCTCTATGGTACCCGGACCGCTCGCTTTAGACATTCTTGTCTCATCAGAACCGGGTGTGAAAAATGGAGGGAGGACTATAAAGGACAGTCAGTGGCTAGCTTATTTAGCAATGTTGTCAAATCACACAACATGAGCACCCATGACCATGATCCACGTCCAATCTTGCAATAGTAACGGTGGCTCTAAGCCCACGCATTGAATCAGCATATTGATCAGATACTTAACCTAGCCAAAAAGCGTCTCGGCCGCCTGCCAAGAGCTAAGTGGGTGATACACCCACCAGAACTCCCGTGGTACGACATGCGACTGATCAACAAATACAAACATGTTTAGATTTGATGTTGAGATATTGTTATAACTTTGTACTAAATCAGCGACAATTAATATGAAACTAAGATTTCAAGTCACGTGTAATGTTCACCATATGTTGTTCAAACGACAATCATAAAGTTAGGTTCTTAACCAGGGCCGATCAAGACAAAATTTAACCGGGTGCGACTTAATCGTAATATAATTTATATTGTACTTCTATACTTATTTGTAGCATGCTACAATCTTAACGAGTATTATTTCGGTTGGCATTCTTAAGCACATACAAATGGCTAAATGTTACTTATAACGTGTATAGTCGTAATTCATTTAGTTGAAAAATACATTTGCATATGCTAGATTTAAACTATATTTTATAGCATAGTATTCTTCTTTAATTAATTTTACGTAAGTGCATAAACTATATAGTGTTCCTATTATGCTAGAGATATCTAGCAATATAGTTTAATAGCTGTCTTGAAAGTGAGTTTTAGTGTAGATTAGCAAATCGTATTTATAGAAACTTCCAGAATAGAAATTGAACTTCTCTATGATTATTACCCATATTTCTGTGATCAAATATGTATTGCAACAATAATGGAGTGACAACGGAGTACTTGTATTCAAAAATTATCATTTATAGTAATCATCAAAGAAAAATAAATTAAATAGACTGTATTGCTTTTGCATAAATAAAATTTGATTGTTTGATGTGGCCATCTGCAATCTGCTCGGTGCCATATTCTCTAGACAAGCGCTGACGCATGTTTGGAAAATAAAGAATCATACACAAAATTAAACATGAAAATGTAGTTGAGATATATTTTAGTTTGTAGTACCAACGTATGACTTCTTCGGAGCGCCATTGTCAAGCTAACTAAACTCGTTTCCATTGATTAGGTTTGTTTGTTCTTCTGTATATGATACACACTATTTGGTCGGTTGTGTGAACTTTCTCCTGCAAATTTAGATTTTAATAGATATTTTTTTTTTTTTTTTTGAGGAGGATCTGATTTATAAAATAGGAAACTCAGTACAAATTACAGCTAGGTCCAACAGAAACAAAGAAAGTACAAAAGAACCCAGAAACTTGCACGGAGCCCCCCGAGCTTCCTGAGAGAACACAACCAGATCCACAAGCTTTCCCCAAGCAGCTAGACGGCGGCGCCGCCGCCGTACCACACAGCGCGAAGAAGAAGACGCCGCTCCACCTTGTTGTAGACGGCCGCAAGAGCTGTCCGCCTCTGGAGGACGGATCCGAACGCCGATGAACGAGCACGGCCGCGGCCGTCCCTTCCCGCTCCCGCCCTTCTTCCAGCCGGCGACGCGCCGCCTAGCTCCACCGCCACGAGCCCCTCACCACCTCCGGACGCAGCTCCCCTCGCCACCTCGGCCGGCCGGAGCTTAAACGTCGACGAAGCCGCCCAGCAGAACCACCTGCAAGCAAAACGGGACGCCAATCCCCACCCGCTCCTCCCCTCGCCGCCGAGGCCGGCCAGAAGAGCAGATGCGCAGATCAACGCCCGACGAAACTCCACTACCTCCCCGGCTTCACAGCCGGAACGGGGAAAGGAGGGGGAGACCAAACAACTCCAAAAAGACGAAGCCGCCGCCGCCGTCTTCGACAGCATCGCCGGGAGGAAGAAAAGGAGACCTACTCCTACCTAACTACACGCAGGACGAGATCCCGGAGCTCCCCTCCACCTCACGGCGCCAGAGCGGCGGCCGGAGGCGAAGGGGAGCGGCGGATCCGCCGGCGGACGCTGAGAACCTCTGGTCGCCTCCCCGGTCGCCTCTCTCGAACAGTAGAGGGAGGGGATTTTAATAGATATTTATTAGTTTATTGGACACAATTATAGATAACAATACAATGGTTTGTTTGGCTGGCCGCCCTATTCAAAACCGTGAACAACGAGTATTTCTTTTTTTTAACGGCAGCTCTAATAGGCACGTTTGGTGTCTCTGATCGAGGACGTGACCAAGCCAGCTGGCCGGTCAAACATATTCTCCGTTCTTCCTCCCCCGGAAAAAAGGAGTCAAACGCCGTCGCATGAAAAAGCTCTTCGATGTCTTCTAGAGCTCTGGTCTTCTCTTAAAACCATGGCGCCTATGCACGCATTTTCGCCTCGCCCGAGAACCAGTTCAATCCCCCCCTTCCGCCCACAATTCCCTGCACGGTGTCGTCCTCCCAAGCAGGCCTGCTCCCAAGTACATCTCGGGGAGGAAACCCATGGCCGCCCTGGCATCCTGCACACAGGAATGATGACCGGCGTCCGGCGGGCAGCCGCCACCTCCTGCATGCGCCCCAGGCAGGACGCACAATCCCCATCCCTCCCCTCTGCCCAGCCAGCCACAGAGCAACAGAGCCACGCCCACTCGTGCGCGCGCGCGTGCGTCGGCCCTAGTTTAACCTCCGGCACCGCGGAGCACGAAGCTCGTGCTCCGTGCCATGGCATCGTAGGTAGATCGCCTTTCCCGGACACGGCCATGGCGATGTCCCCGCGCTGTCCGGCCGGAGCCCGGCAACCGGCGATCTGTGGCGCGCGCTACGAGTTGATTTATGAAACATAGGCAGCCCGCGCGCCGGCGCATGCACGGCCGGACGAATGTTTTTACTGCTGCGTGTCACTTGTGCCAGATGATGCAGTGCATATGTACAGAGTTGCTGGTGATAGGGTTTGAATCTTTTATCATCTTTACGGCGCGGGAGCGAGTTCAATTTAACATGCATGCATGCATGCACGTGCCTACTTGCGGGATACTTGTCCCGTTGTCCCCTCACCGGTCACCGGAGTCCGGCCGGATCAGCTGCGCATGCATGGTGGTGGTGGCCGGGCTGTTTGGCTCGCCGGCCGGCTACGTGCTGGATGGAGTTGGAGTGTTGGACTTGAGTTTTATCTTTTTTTTTTTGAAAAAAACCTGGCATTAAAAGAAACACCGAACGGTACAAAACATCTCAACAAAAAACGAAATTACAACGAGATTCTTGATTTGCCCTTCGTCTTCAATCTCCAGACCGTGTCGACGGCGCGCCGCCGCTGCCGCTCCTCCCAGAGCCGGCTTGACGTTGTTGGTTGTGGACGGGAAGTCGTCGAACGGGTCAAAAAGACCACATCCGTCCCAGAACCGAAGAAGAAGCGTGCTGGATGGAGTTGGAGTGTTGGACTTGAGTTTTATCTTTGGCCGGCTTGGATGGTTTAATTAACATCACTACGGAGTACTTGCGTGATGCTTGCTAGATTCTATTACGTACTTTCGCGTACAAAGGTTTTACACTAAACACCGTCGGTACCATGATGAACGAACGTACGTGTTGAATATTTCAAGATGCCTGTGGAAAAAATTAGGGATACAAGCTGAGATGCGTGCAAGTTGGGGCGGCGTACGTCCTTGTCTTAGTGTGAGTTGCTATAAACATGTGCAGTTGTTTAACACCAAAGAATCTAGTAGCTAGACATTATGTGATGCTAGCTAGATTGTACTTTCCCGTACGGTACAAATAATATTTATGCCATTTTTTTTGAGAACACGGTACAACACAGACGCTCACAAATACACACATACACTCACCCCTATGAACGCACGCACGCACACCCTACCCCTATGAGCACCTCTGAAGGACTGAGCCGGCAGATCTTGAGGTTGACGAAGTCACCCACAGACGCCTCGCTGTTGACGGGCACGTCACCTACCACTGAAAGAATAGCGCCGGATAATCCTGGAATAAATCCAGGTAAATGCAAACGCCCATGCCAAGTCTAGGATTTGAACCTGGGTGGGCTGGTTCCACCACAGGGAACCCAACCATCAGAGCCAAGCTCCGTTTGCAATATTTATGCGATTTTAGTACCACGGACAGTCATCTATGCTCAATAAAAAGATTTTTTTTTGCGAAAGGCAAACAATCTTTATTATTGATATAAGGAATGCTATTTTCATACTGATCTTGGCCAATACATATTGTATGATATTGCGTGGTCGTAATTGATTAGTCATTCTAATTTTAACTCCGCATTCTGATTTATTTGTTGAGTTTATATGTAAATCATAGAATTGCACAGCATACAAAAACTTTTCGTGAGTTTATCTATATGTGAACTACATATGGAGTAGTACATGCAAATATATTTGCTAGGTTTTATTTTAGTATGCATGCAATATAGTTGTATTTCTTACCTCCTCATAGTTTTATTTACCATGACTTCTTATACTCAGATGCATTTCTATACACATAATATTTACTTTCCTACATTTGGCACCTTATACGAGCTAGCTGATTTGGATACATGATTTTCACAATTTAACTAAGATGACGAGATTCTTAAAAAAGAAATTGACGAGAAGAGAATAAGCTAGATTTATTATCCCATGACATCACAATGATGTCATCACGTCGAAGCAACTACATTGTTTTTTAGTGTATTTGTACCTCATTCTCGGAAGTAGGATACCATCTTACTAATTATTTCATCTTCAGTTTGTTGGACACTGATGGCTTATCAGTTGTAAAATTCTGAAAAAAATACACAAACATATTAACTTGCCCCTTTTAGTTACAGCTTCGTCGGGGAACTTGCGAGTTTGGTGTCCTCCACCTAGCCGGAGCTGGGATTATCTCCGGCGTATCTCGGTACTAGCTTCTTCGGGACGGCGATCTCTTGAGATCGTGGTCGCCGGCATCTTCTGATCTACGTAGACGACTTCCCGACCGCTGCTTCTAAGGGCGTCTGGGTTTTTTCAAACTTTCTCCGACACAAGTTTTGCCGCGCCGGAGCCCAGATGCAGCATCGAGGTTTTCTCAGGACGCGCCGTCGAGGTAATTATAAAAAGACGGTGCTGATCTTTTCAAGAACTTGTGTGTATTTTTTTTATTGTAAGGATGTTCTTGTAAGGGTTGGTCTCAGATAATATATGGACTTTTCCGCAAAAAATAACTTACCCCTTTTAGTTTTCGTAAAATAATATGCACATTTACTAAGTTTTGTTGATTTAAAAATATTGGAGCTTAAATTTCCAAATTAAGTGGTCCAATAGCTCAGATTGTGAACATAGGTTGCGAAAAAATACCACATGGTGTGTGCGATGACGGATAAACATCGACTTGTCTTTGTGTACTGAAGCCAGTCAGAGCTGAGATATTTAATTCCCAACCGGGAAAGCCACGGAGGCAGGAGACCAGGCCGTCGACGTGGCAAACGTCCGGTCGGGTCCCACGGCGACAGCGGTGGCAGGGTTCGTTGCCGGGCCGCACCCAAGCCGACCGCCGATGCCTACGTCCCGCCAGGCTCCGCAGCCCCTGTCCCCGCCCCGCCGCCCCCACACCATATCTCAACGATCGCCTCGCTGGCCGGCACGATGCGATGCCACCCGGCCTGCTCCCGCTCCCCTGCCACAGAGGATCAGAGATGCAGATCGTGGGCGCACTGCACCACCGGCCGGTGTATATATACGCCCGCCAACGCTCGCCATTGACGACACCTAGCAAGCCTCTCACAAACTTCCCCGGTTTCTAAACCGATCGTTCATACACATTTTGATCTGATGGGGAGCTATGGAGATGATGGTGGTGTGGAGCTGACCGAGCTGACGCTGGGTCCGCCGGGCGCCAGGGCGCGGAGGGCGAGGCGGGCGAGGAAGAACGGCGGCGGCGAGGCGCCGGCGTTCGTGAAGGTGAGCATGGACGGGACGCCTTACCTGCGCAAGGTGGACGTAGCGGCGTACGATGACTATCTGGAGCTCGTCCAAGAGCTCAACTCCATGTTCTTCTGCTGCTCCATCGGTAAGCACTGCATGGACGTCGACCGTGTGTTGACTTTCTGACAATGCTAGAACTGTGTACTGATGCGCGTGCATGTTTGTATGTGTGCAGGGCTGATGGACGGGTACGGCGATTGGGAGCACGCCGTGGTGTACGAGGACGGCGACGGCGACTGGATGCTCGTCGGCGACGTGCCCTGGGAGTAAGCAAATTTCATAGCGACCCCTAAATTCACTGTTGCACTCGCGCATCTTATGGCCGGTGTCCAATGCGAATTTGCTAGTAATCTCACATCGACCCTCTCTCTGAAACTTTGCAGGATGTTCGTGTGCTCGTGCAAGAGGATGAGGGTGATGCGAGCGTGCGAGGCGAGAGGGCTGAGCTCCAACGCGTGACAGGCGGCCGTGAGACGGCCGGACTAATTGCCGCAGGTGCGGATTCGATCACATTAAGCTACAGTAGTAACAGAACTACATAAATATTGCTTCAAGCTTGACCTGACATTGAACTAATTAATTAAAACATTTGTTTTGTTTTCAGATTTTCAGTACGTGTAGATATGATCGCTCGAGTAGTCGAATGGGTGACAGCGATGAGGAAGGAAGAGGATGACGCGATTCTGACGCATATACAAGCGCCTACAGCCCTACACCATGCGATTCTGATCGACCGCCTGTCATTTAGTTGGGAATAAAATGTTGGTTGACTTCGATAAGATATATAGGACCGATATGATCCTCCTCTTTTTGTTGTTTCTCACATGAGGCTGATGATACGGTCTGACTTTGCGAGATCCCAATATTTTAGTAGTGCCTCATCCTTTAGTTCCTTCCATCTAGTTGCTTCGGCTGTATGTCACATGTACATGGATCAAGAGTTGGTGTACCTCCCCAAATTTTGATGAAATATGCTAGCTTTGCCTCGGATTTGCAGGATCTGTTTCCTTTGGTGAATCTTTAATTGAACTTTGCTGACTGCATTGTTGAATGATCATGACAGATCAATGTCAGTTAGGTTCGCCTGTTCATGTTGTTTTAGCAGCGTAAACCAGTTCACCTGTCGGAGCAGTGTATGACAAAGATCTTCGTTGGAGGTATGCATGTATATGTAGCTAGCTAGGCAGAGTTGCCAGCGTAAACTCAACTTCCAGAGATTGGAATAAATCTTGGTTCAAGATGCTTCACTGGTAGAGATGCAAAATTGCCACAGCTAGCCGAGCAACGGAGGAAGTGGCCATGTAGACAGTAGGCCAGGTGAAGGATTATACCAGTTGCATTGGTTAATTACTTGAAACGATCCGGGTCTTGAAGCTTCTTAAAGAGGCGTTCTGTCACTGCAAACTTCGGCGCTGGATTGCTGCCAACGAAAAAAAAATCGATTTCAGAACTATGGTATTGCAGAAACTGAAAAATAACTGTACACAAATTCCCTGGGCAATAGGAAATCTTTATATATCAAACGAAACGAGCATCCAGAGTAGAGGCAGTGCCAAATTTTTGCATTGTATATTTTGGCAGCAAGCCAAAGAGGCGCACAGTTTGCTGAACGGCATCCTTTCGCACATTGGCTCCGTTACGTCTCGGTCTGGATGTGCATTGTTCTTAGCCTTAACACCAGCAAACCCATTTTTTAGAGGAATTCTTGCAACATCCTAATTCTGAAAACTCTGAACAGTGTGGATACATAGTGGTTAGTACACAAAATGAGAGATCTATTATTTCTTTGTACAGTTCCTGATAGCATACAACAAAAACCCACAACATAGCGTCTAGTACATGCTGTGCGTTGTTAGCTTCAGCTCTATTAGGAAATAACACAAATTCTAAGGTCCCTGCAATAATACATTCAGCCCGGCCATAAAGGCTAAAGCTAATTCAAGCTCCCGGTGTGGAAGAGATGTTTATAACAACAACCGAAAGGAATTTACACTCCGATATTCGGATGTTCACTTGTCGGCGGCTCGTTCGAAATTGCAGGTTGGCACCACTCCTGAAGAGTCATGGTTGTTGAGACTAAGATCCGCTCCCTGAGTCTGGATTGTCATCAACAAGAAAAATGGAGACTGTAAGTGCTTACTCAACTTGAAGTGCTTAGGAAATAACACATGACATAAATTGTTTATGTTTTGATAAAAATAGGACAGACCTGGGAGCTCGAACCTTGCCCATGATTACGAGCTGGTTTCATATTGAGATCAAACATTTTTGAATCAATGTTACCCTGACCGTTGCTATTGCCATTTGAAGCCGCCGGATCAGCAGAGGCATTGCCATTAACCATTTGCCCTTTGCTACCAAATGAGCCTTATTTTGGTCCCTCGGGTTTTCAGAGTCCATCTGTTGCATAGCCACATCTTCCATATGCCCTGGTTTATCTCCTGGAAACTAATCAAAATTTCAAACTTCAAGCAATAATATGAAGCGATGCATGAGATTTCAACCTTTAATTGATTAATAATTAAAATCATACTTCGACTCGTTGTCTTAGGAGCAAATATCTTCCATGGGTTCGTTTCCCACCAACATGAACAGCCATATCGCAACTCAAGCAAAGTGATGTACCATCTATGTCACAGTAGAAGAAAGCTGCATTGACAGGTTGGAAACAGATGAAATTAAACTTAACAGGTAAGTGCTAAAATAATTGTTTGTAGGTCAAAATGCATACCAGAAGAATTTTCACATATATCACAGCGTACTAATTTATTAGGGTCTGCAAGCCCAACCCTGACATGCCGACTAGCAAGCTTGTTACACATATGTACCTGCAGCACAACATAGAAAGAAATATCAGACACATCAGCTTGAAGATTATGTCTTGGCAATCAAGTTGCAATTTATCCGAAGCGACGAAAACTGGAATGTACATCTTTGTCATTCTTGATGTTAATGGTATTGCATGAAGGATTTGTGCACGCACCAGAGATGCACTACTTTTGACAACTAGAGATGTAAGTGGGATCTCGCCAATATCCCACTTCTATTTCATTTGGGGATTTTAGTTCAAAATTTCGGACCAAAATTTGAACTAGAAATTCACAAATGAACCAGAAGTGGGACATTGGTGGAATCCCACTTGACACCTTAGTGCGTACATAACTATCATAACTTGCAGATATAAACAACTCAACTGTAGAAACATACTTATCATTTGAGTTCACACAACTGTAGAAACATACTTATCATTTGACTTGGACAAAAGAAGAACACAATTATTTACTCCAGCCTGACCAAATAAGATCATAACTAAACACTTGAATGCCAGTGCTTGTGATGAATTTACCAAAAAAAGTATTTTCACCTTTATATGTCTTTCATATGTTACCAACACAAATGCTCCTTTAGCTTAAGGTGCATATATTTCACCACAAAACGCAATGTCAGACACATATTTTGGGGGTTCATTAATCACTATTTAGGCTCATTTGTAGCTCTGCACAAGGTACCATAGGCACTGTTCTGTTAACAGAACAAACCACTCCTAAAACATCTGCTACAGCATGCAACATCCCAGCAGTTTGAGAACTCCAGTTGGTTGCAGAAATTGCTACGTGGAGGGATCACTTCTAGTTTCAGAAAATACATTACTATTCCCAGTAGGTCTTGCTGATTAGCATCACCCCAAAACCCAACGAAGACCATACTTCCACTCATGTACACGTGCCTTGACAAGACAAAAGTTTTGTATACAATAAAATGTTACCATTGACTGGAAATAGAAACAAAGTATGTCACGGTAGCCAATGTGATACCCTCCTTAAGTCCATGAGAATTTTTTTTTTACCAGCAAAACCGTAAAACCGTAGGGGAAACCCCCACGGTTAATTTTCCATTTTCAATATCAACCACCCGGCATCCTAAAGCAGGACCCAGGCCAAGTTCAAACAAGTAGAATACATAAATACAAAAGGGTTGAGAGAATCAACCCTACGAAGGGAAAAAATAAAAAGCTAGAAAAGAAGCTTAGATCAACGAAACCCAATCTAACAGAAGATCCTTTTTGGCGGGCTTAACCCTATGGGAAGTCCATGAGAATATCTAGTTTCTTATGTTGAGCAATCAGCATGCATAAGTTCTATAACAGATGAGCAAATAAAAAAGTGACAATCATTATTCATTAAACATGTATTACTGAACATCAAGAGAAAGAAAGACGAGCACACAGTGGTTAAAGGATGATCACAGGCTCCGTAAAAGATTGTCATTGAACATTCTTGAAAAAGCATTTGACGACTCTCAGCAAAGCACAGCAATGCACAGAACGGAAATATCAAGTAATTAATGGGCAAAATAAGATACTTTACAAATATAAAAATTACAGAATAAAATTGTCCTAAGAACTATGCATTTTGGTTGATCGAAATCCAGATTTCTTGGACGGATGAGGCCACCCAACCTCAGCCCATCCACATACAACAATGACCTACATATGACATTACATGTTACTTCTAAATTAAGTAGCATCAGGTACTGCAAACAAAGCGGCCCATAACGCAGCTATAGCTTTCTCTGACACCCATCCATCTTGGTACATTTAAATTCATTAATTAAAAATAAGCATTCCCAGTTGGAATGTTCACCTAAAAAAATACTCCCTCTGTTCCTATTTACCTGGCGTAAAAATCTCTCGGAGAAATTCCGAATTATGTGGCACCTTTCCAAATCTGAGTACTAGTTACCTATTTCACCCCTGCCCTCATTAACACGATTTTACACCGACCCTCACGCGTTATCGAGCCGAATTAATTGATCACAGCATGCATGCATACGGGACGAGCGAGAAAAGCGCAGGGAGGGTGATAGTTGCAGCGGGCTGCTTCATCGCTCGTGCCGTCAATTTAATGGATGAGGCTTTGATGACACCAGCAGATAACAAGAAATTCAGTTGGAGTTACGAGAAAAATCCGCCTGTCTGAGATTTAATCGAAGGAGAATATTAACGAGCGAGAGGCGGCACGGGAGGGAAATTTCGTCCAAATTCAAACTGTTGCTTAGCGGGACACTTCTCTGGTGTTAGAAAAATCTCAAAGACGCCAGGTAGATGGGAACAGAGAGGGTATGTACTTAGTATATTGATGATTTTGAATAGCACGACGCCAACTCTGTAGTTTCTCAGAAAACAAATAAACCGCGGTCACAGCCTATATAATAAGGTAGTACAATGTATAGGGATATCGTTTGCTTTTTTGAAACTATTTTGAGCCGATAAAGAATGAGAAAATGATACCTCTCATTTTCACAGGCTGGCCATTTAGGATCTGAACTTCAACTAATCTATAAGCATAACTTTCGAGGATAAGAACCACATTTTGACATATCAGCAACAAAGTTGGGTAAACAATCACCCTTATTTTGGCCTGCGTATGAGAATTTTAAAGTTTCATAAAGTCAACTAAAACCATATTATTTACAGAAGAGCGCTGCTATGCATACCACGGGTTCAGTACGACGTTGCATATGAGCCTTCCATTTATCAGGCCAAATCAAGGGAATCCGCCGGATTGCATTGTGCTGGAATCGGACGGAATGTCATACGAAAAGTACTTCCGTTTACAGAATCATGATCACAACTATTAAGTGGTTACTTGGGTGTGAGCCCATGGTAATCAGCAGAGAGGAAGCACATGAACAACTCGTTTTTATTTGGGGTTTCATTCGACGAGAAAGGAAAGAAATGGAACGTGAGCATTCCACTAAAACCAATTCTCATAGCTACTTCGAGCTAGCTTGTGAGTCATCGTACTCGATTGACCTTAAGCACGCTACACGCACCTCCAGAAGACCTTAAGAGTACTACTAGTTATTACCAACAGCAGAACCATGTTAGAATACAATAATTTCCCTTGGTCTACGCTGGACACATCCAGGACTAGCATGTAGCCCACGACATACTTGACGTAAAAATTCAGGTAAAGCGAGTATTGGTGTTATTACAAAGTTGTTTTAAAAGACGTGGGGGCTGAGCTCAGGAGGTCTCAGATCCACTATGCGAGCACGAACTTAGTGGAGCGATTCCTTCGATCGCGGTTACAGATCTATGGAACAATCGGGGGTGGGTCGAAGCAGCAAGTAGCCCGATCCGCGTAACTCGGAACTGTAGCGGGACTGCGGGAGTAGGGCAGTGAGGGGTCAAGAGAGAGGGGCGCACCTTCTGGTCGCAGGGACGGCAGAGGGCGGCCTCGTCGGCCGCGCAGAAGAGCACCGCTACCGCGCTCTCGCACACATCGCAGATCGTCCTCATCCCTCCGCAGCGCGCGCGATCATCGCCCACCCTCCATCTTCGCCGCTTCCCTCGCGCTGCGCCCTGCCTCCTCCACGCTCGGATCTCCCTCCGAGGTCCCCGTGTCGTGCTGCGGCTGCGGCGACAGACAGGTCGGCGAGGGCGTCGGGTAGAAGCAGGAGGAGGGGCAGCGGGGTGAGCGGACGAGGAGATGTGATGTGGCAGCGACTCGGCGAGGTGGAGGTGGAGGACTCTCGAGGAGCGGGCAGAGCGAGATCGGTGGGGGGAAGCCGCCGCGAGATCGGTGGTGGGGCCCGACTCCAGAAGCCCACGCCTGTGGACCCGGCTCACGCAGCTGCGGACTGTAGCGCAGGTGGGCGCCACCGATCTTTCAGCGGCGTGCCGACCGCCGGTCCATGGACCGGGCTCATGGCGCTATAAAGTGGAAAACATTCCAGGTTGCTTCGGCTACGTGCTGCTAGTCCACTCGTCCGGCTGACAGTGGGGCCAGAAGGTGTGGCCCGGTGGGTCTCGCCGCGTGGATGGTGAGTGGGTTTTTGGATTTGATATAGAGGCGGTGGGCCCGCGGGAGGCCTCGGCCACAAGTTACCGCGGGCATGTGTGTGTGGCTCAGAATCAACTGCTTCCTTGTTCTGCCCGCGGCCAGTGGGTGCGGCGCTGTCGCTAGAAAAGAATGACGAATTTGGCAACTGCCCGCTTATCCAATTTGGGATTACCTGAAATATGCATATACTACTTATATCGGATAAAAAAGTGTGCTGCGACTGAAGCACACCTGTTCTATTTTTTGCTCCTATCCTCGTGCGAATACATGGCTCCGTGAAATTTTGCAGGGTTGTATATTGTTGCTTACAAGTTACACCATGATATTCTCTTATTGGCTGGCCACTACCAGAATACACAATGCCGAGTGAATTTTATCGAGAACTCGGCAAACAGGTGATTTCTAATTGTTTATCAAATGCATTTTGTCGGGCACCTCATACACAATGATCGACATGCCCGCAACCACCAAAGTCTTATATTTAGTAACGGAGAGAGTATTAGATATTTATAATTTGTTTTCTATATGACTTTCTGAAACAGTTACGGTAAGTTCCCCAATAAAGAAAACTGTAACAATTCAAACAAATGATTGAAGACCGAGATTAGACTATATACATCCCCATTAATTAATTAGTCCAGTATGGAAGACAAACCGACAACATGATAACAATGGATTAATAAATTACATGCTAGCTTAATGGTTAGGTTGCCGCTTGTTGAGAGCATTTCCACCTGTAACCATCAAAGGTCTAATGGAGGTCGAGACACAAAATTTGGCCCTACCAACGCTCCTATCGGTCTATAAGGCCCATAAATGTGTTTGGCATCCCCTTATCTGCCCCCAACTTTCAGGCTGACTCGAGTGTGCTAGACAATTCCTTACACGCCCACCAGGTATACTTTGACAGACTGGCCCACCTTGTCGTCCGCACAGGCAGTCACATCGGTTTATATGGCACTTTTACTAATGTGGAGTAGAGAGACAAAGAAAAAGGTAAGAAACAGCTCCCATGTAAGAGCAAACCCCTTCACACGACCGCTAGGTAAAAATAATAAATGGGAGGAAACTAAAAGAGAGAAATGGAAAAAAAAACTAACCTTATAGCCGGTCTAATGGTAACCCTATTATATGAGAGGATGATAATGGCGACTCTTATAACATGACGGTATTATAGGTATTATGGCTTTTTTATTAGCCTTACTCTGATAATACTAATGAAGTACCTACATAAAGCAACAGCCACATCATGATAGCATAAATGTATAACATTAAATTAGTTGGCACAATGCCTTTAATCTCCACTCTAGAAAACTCTTTGTTAAGTTGTACATAACCTAGATGCTCGAACAATTTAGAACCATCTTTTTGAGATACCTATGATATATAAACAGACACGGAGAAATGTATACTATTCACAATGAGAGTATATTTAAGAGTTTTTTTTTGTTGCTCAGATTAACGAAAAAAGAGCGATTAATTTCCTTTTAAAGTCCAAAATTTCCACCTATCTTACTATATAGCAAACATACCACATATGGCCCTTCATATATGTGCAATGTTTAAATTTTGTGTTGCTCCAATTTACATTGGTAAAACCATGTGACTCTAGAACAAAGTACAAACTTTTTTAACCGATCTGTAACAAAATGTTTTATTTTTAACATGGATGTAATGGGAAGCTTGTAGTTTCACCAATGTAATCAATAATACATTATGTACGCGCGGCAAATCAACTACTAACGACTAGTGACGGACAATATAAGGAAAAAACAATTTTTACGGTGTGAAGAAGTAAAAAATTTGTCCGGAAGATAATAATTGAAAGGACAAGGATGTCGCCTAGGGGGGTGAATAGGCGATTAAAAAAATTCCGGTTTAGTCTTGATAAATGCGGAATAAAACTAGGTGTTTTAATTTAACAAGCATACAACCTAAATATACTAGGTTCACCTATATGCACCAACAACTTATGCTAAGCAAGACAAGCAACAAGGTGATAGCAAGATAAAGGACTTCAAGCACGAAGGCTATCACAATGTAAAGTGCATAAATAAAGAGCTCGGGTATAGAAATAACCGAGGCACGCGGAGACGATGATGTATTCCCGAGTTACTCCTTTTTAGGGGAGTACGTCTCGTTGGAGGGGTGTGAGTTTCAAACTCAAACGCTACAAATGACCTCACCCTATTCTCCGATGAACCTTGCCCAAAAGCTCGGTTCACCTTACACTATCGGAATCCTTCAAGGCAGAATCCGGAACCTTTACAACAATCTTGAGGCACAACCCACAAAAGGATTGGGAGCTCTCAAATCACCAACAACCGTCTAGGGTCCAACGACCCAAGAGTAACAAGCTCACAAATTTCACTTCCACGAATCCTTGTGGAGAGAGCAAACCGATGCACAAAAGTAAAGGCAAGAACACAAGAAGTGCTCAAGTCCTTCACTCCCAAATCCCACCAAAATCAACTAATGCTTGTGGGGGGAGAAGAGAGGAAGAACAAAGAAGAACTCAACAAATGGAACTCCAAGGTCTAGATCCAAAGGGTTCCCCTCACTTAGAGGAGAGATGGATTGGTGGAAATGTGGATCTAGATCTCCTCTCTCTTTTCCCTCAAAGATATGCAAGAATCATGGGAGGGATTGAGAGATGGGCAAGCTTTTCAAGGTCAACAATGGCAAGAGAGAGAGAGGAGAAAAACGAGCCCAGCAACCAGCAGTTCATTTGGGGAAGAAGGGGGCCTTTTATAGGACCCCACGAAAAATAGCCGTTGCAGAAAAAGTCACACCGGAGACTCCGGTCAGAGTGACCGGAGACTCCGGCCTACACCGGAGACTCCGGTAACATTCCGGTAAGTTTCCGGACTGAGGACAGTGGGTGTCACCACTTGACGCTCGAGTGCACAGGGACGGAAACTTGAGTCTGGGACCGGATACTTTGCTCTCGGAGTCCGGAGACTCCGGTCCTGGCGGAGACTCCGGCCATTCTCCGTACAGAGTCCAGTGGGTGGCACCGCCTTGAACTCTTCGATAAGAAACCCTAAGTCCGGAGACTCTGGTTGGGGCACACCGGAGACTCCGGCCTGGTAAACCAGCAAAACTGCAAACCCAATAATTTTCACGTACGAAATCCAAATAAGGTGAAACCAGTTTTGTTGGAAAGATGAAAGCAAGAGCTACCTTGGAAATATTAAGGATCATCTATAGAGAGAGGATGTCACTCATGGGAAGGTGTGGAACCTTTCTCAACGATGAACCGGTAATATTTCCAACACGAAAGCACAAAAGGTTTTCACACGAAATATGAATTCGGTGAACTTGGGCTTGTCATGGAAATCACGACAAGCACCAAAACCCAACAAGGAGAAGAACCGAATAAGAACCAAGAAAGATGATATGTCAAATATGCAAAGGTTTGAGCTCTCCACAAAGATGCGATCAAGTTACTCATTTAAGCCTCTCTTGATAGTACGGTGTCTATCCTATAACCCGGTCTCTTACTAACATCATGAGACCGGTAAAATAGAAACCCTATCAAGATCATACCTTTGCCTTGCGCAATCCACTTGAGCTAGATGATGACGATCTTGATCTCTTCAAGTGGACCACCTTTCTTGATTGCGCTTTGCTTGGTGAAGACTCACATATCGCTCCCCCATACACTAAAATGGGAGTGCCTCTCTTAGGAACATCTTCACTTGACCATTATCTCCAAATGGGTTGCAAGCTTCAAGCATATGATATCTTCTAGATGCCCATCTTGAACTTGCACATCTCAACCTTGATGACGATCACCACTTGTCGTCATCCTCCATAAGCTATAAGAAATCTTCCTTTTGATGCAAGCCCATGGAGAGATAACTAACCCCAACAAAGGAATGCCACACACACATAATGGGTTAGTTCACAAAAGCTATATGGACAATTTCTTACCATACCATTGGATCACATGATCCCACATGGTATATCATTTAGCTTTTGTGTGTTGATCAACTTGAATCCACTCTTTGCACTTAGTCTTGATCAACCTTGTACCTTTTCTTCTTCTTGATCATATCAATATATCCATTATAATCAATGATCTTGATGGCATACAACCTTGAATCCAACACATGGAGTTCAAGCGATGCCTATGGACAAACCTATAAGAATATCTCAATACAAACATTAGTCCATAAGGATTATCATTAATTACCAAAACCACGCACGGGGTAACATGCACTTTCAATAATGTCAACTGTTCGTGCAATGAAACAGAAATCCTAGTTTTGGCCAAAATTAGCTATTTTCAGTTAGTTAGAATTAAAGATTTTTTCAAATAAAAAATCATTTGTAATAAGGCACTTCAACAAATTTTGGATTAATAAGCTAAACTTTAGATCGTGCTTTTACATATTTTTTTAAGCTAATGGGTGAAACTCGGCCATTATTAGGGAAAATGACCTCATTTTTATTTTAGAACTATTAAAATATTGACTAAATCTATTGTGCATTTTGTACCGAAACTATTCTGTCATTCATTAATAAAGTATTGATTTTGACCCATACATGAGAAAACAGTCAATTCAACTATGCATCCCATAGAAAAAATTGATTGAAATGGACAATGGACGAAAAATACGGCACTTAGCATATCCTAGTTACCCTAGCTACGTTAGTTGGATGAAAACAACAAGTCCTTCCACAGTGAGAAAAGATGACGGGAAATAATAGAAAAGAAAATGGACATAGCTCACACGCTCACGGTAGGCCTGGCAAGGATAATGCTTTGGTACTCGTCCTGAAGATGAAGATGGGTTAGAGGAAGACGGCGGCGGCAAATTCTGTAGCGTGTGCGTCGGTGCCGTTGAGGGTCTGTTGTACTGGTTGTGGCCCCTTGCTTGCTAACGGGTAGCTTGGTGTGGCCTTCGGTCTTTTGATAATGTGCGTTGGTGTGTTGTCAGGGCACACAACCCTGTTCTTGGCCACCCCCATCATCAGTTTTGTCGCTAAGTTGGTAGCTTTTTTTGGGTTGATCTTTGTATTACTCTTGTAAGGTTTTGTTGAATAATCTAATAAAAACAGATGTATGCATCCATTGTATGCAGAGGCTGGGGTACACCCTCCATTTCGAAAACAAAACGCTAAAGGGAGACAACATTATGTTCGCATAACCATCATAATTCTTGGATGCGCGGGGCTGACTCTAGGGCAGCACAATAAGTGGGGGCATTGTGGGGACCTGGTCGCCATTATACATACTCAACGATCGCCTGATTAGTGTGTCGCTGAGCATAATTAAACTGGCATCACAAAGTATGCAAGATCGAATAACTTAAAATATATGGTTTTGGAGAAAACATCTGAGCATAATCGAACTAGCATCACAACCATTATGCGTCCTTTTTCTTTGGATGAAATATTTGATTTTGTTGTTTAATTAACCAATGTATATCAGATCGAATAACGTGTAAGACACAAGTGAAAAATAAAGATTTATGATAAAACAAAACTAAAACCTACATCTAATATCTTCAAAGTCGTCGCCTCTAGTTTCTTATTTTACATCTTGACATCCCTCCAAGCCCGAGGTGAACAAATCGAAAAACACGAAACGTGAACATACGACTAGAGCCGCTAGTTCCCATACTCTCCAGCGTGGTGTTCTTGTTTGCCTCCGTGGTTTTCACTGAAAATTGATTTTCACCGGATACTTTCTCTTGTTATAATATAGTTAGTAACCACAAATCGCACCAAATGTTTTTTGGTAGTTCGGCCTACCAAATCTGATCAGGACATGCATCAAGGTCAACACTGCCATGATGTGATGTACATGGATGAGTTCGTCAAGACTAGCGAGAAGGGCATAACTGTCGAAGAAGCTAGGCTTGACAATAGATGGGTCAATGGGATTCGAGGCACGCTCTCCGTCCAGGCGGTGGTGGATTATTTGGGCCTGTGGGGGGCCGTGCATGATCAGGTGATCTCCGTGGAGGATGATGTGGTGAGATGGCGGCTGACAGCCTCTGGTCAGTACACGGCGTGGTAGGTGTATGCTACCTTCTTCCTTGGCAGAACGACGGCGCCGTGCGTCGTGGACCTCTGGTCGGTAGGTTCCCCTCTGACCCACAAGATACACATGTGGATGGCCCTTAAGCATCGGCTATGGATGGCAGATAGGTTGGCGCGGCGTGGTTTACAATATCCTCCCAATTTCCCGCTTTGCTACCAAGAACCCGAGGATGGCAATCACCTCCTGGTGCGGTGCGAGTTCGCGAGAGAAGTCTAGTTCAACATCCTCCGGCAGATTGGTTTGTACAGGTTCACGCTGATGGCGGATTTGGAACCGCTAGCGTGGTGGAGAGCGGTTGCTGCGGCGATGCCAAGGAGGGATAGGAAGAAGATCGATGCTCTGATCATTCTCACCGCACATGCGATCTGGCTGGAGCAAAACAACTGGGTTTTCGACAAAATTGCCTCACTTCCGGCGGTTGTCTGTGATCGCATCAAGCGGGAATTTAGGCTGTGGCGATTAGCAGGTTGAGAATTTCCGTCTGCTGCTGTTTGTCCCGATGGACTGCGTACCAACCTCTGCACTGTACAGTGTACGCGGTACATGGACGCAATGGCCACCATACCCGTAATAAAATCTCCCACGGACATGAACAGCGGGAGCTGTGGCAGGCAGCCACGGGAACCGGAACGCAGAGCATTAATTAAAGAGGTGCTCTCGCCATTGCTAGCTCGTACTGTAGTCGCCATTGCTATCTCCCGATCGTACCTTGGAGCACGAGCAGCTCGCCGGGAGCCATTTCTTTGCCTGGCACGGACATGAGGGAGACTGCCGCTAGCTGCTCGTCAATGCATGGCCGGTACCGCGCGGTTATATTTAGCCGGGCTTTTAGTTTCTCTCTCCGATCGACATGGGATCGTCGGATCGATAGATATCGCCGCCGTACGTCGTAGCCACCGCAGCTTCGATCACATGGCAGACAACCGGGTCCCCCGTGGAATGACCCCCACACCCACAACGGTTGGCCTTTCCCCGGTCTGTCTCTGTTACAGGTCGAAGGTGAAAAAACACAAGAGCTCCGAAATCACCTCCTCCTGTTTCTGCCCACGTCCCGTCCGTCCTCCATTCCCTTTCCTCTCCCGGAAGAGGGGGAGGAGGAAGCTCCACCCATCTCCGTGCGTGAACGAGAAGATAATCGAACAGGCCCCTCGCCGGCGGCCGGCATTGCCGTTTTCCCTTTCGCATTCCCGTCAGCGGCGGCTCGGCCTTCCTTCCTCCCGCAGCCGCAGGTAACAAATTAACCGACTCGCCGGCCTGTTCGCTCCCTTCTCCGTGCTTGATGCTTCGATCGTGTCTACAGCCGCTAATTGCATTTGGTTTGTCGATTTGGCATTTTAGTGGATCGACGGTAATTGCATTTTGTTTCTTTTAACGCATTGTACATAGTTTCATATCGCTGAAAACGATAGCAAAGCCGCGCAATGCAGTCTTATCTCGTCGACGGCGTTAATAGCCAGAAGAAGAAAGCGATAGCCGCAAATGAAGCCATGAATGAAGAGGAAGGAAAGCAACAAATTAAGTTGGAAAAAACATACCTACCGCCGGTTGGATGGAGCAGCGCTTTCGGTACGTACGCACGCATGCAGCCCGCCTGCCCGGAGGTAGAGGACAGGGGGAGGCCAACACCGACCGCGCGCCGAACTTCCCGGGGGCCTTGCCGCTCGGCGTTACGTACCATTGCTGACATGACTAGCTGCCTGTTTCTTCAGGGAGAGGAGCTAGCAGATAACTGGTCGATAGGAGGCGAAGAAGACGATGGCGGGCGCGGAGGAGCGGATCGTGGTGTCGGTGCGGCTGCGGCCGGTGAACGCCCGGGAGGCGGAGCGCGGCGACGGCGCCGAGTGGGACTGCTCCGGCCCGACCACGCTCAGGTTCCTCGGCACCGTCCCAGAGCGCGCCATGGTACCCACCACCTACACCTACGGTACGTGCACGAATCTTGCTTCTGCTTCCATCATGTATATCTTGGCCACTGCGAATGCTGATGAAGCTCTCCACGTACGTACCTGCTGTTCGACAGACAGGGTGTTCAGCCCGGAGTGCAGCACGAGGCAGGTGTACGAGGAAGGGGCCAAAGAGGTGGCCCTCTCCGTGCTCACCGGAATCAACTGTACGCACCCACCATCCTCAAGAGTTTTTATCTGTTGCATATGACCTGACATTCTCTTTGTGGCATTGGTGGCCGGTGTCTTCGGCGTGCTTTGCAGCGAGCATCTTCGCCTACGGGCAGACGAGCAGCGGCAAGACGTACACCATGGTCGGCATCACGGAGCACAGCATGGCCGAGATCTACGGATACATAGACAAGGTGCCTGACTCTGCTGCAACGTTGCGGCTAATCAATGCTGTTAATCTGTTTCCTCTTTCAGTTTGCATAGCCATGTGACATTCTGTACTTAAATCGGCTTCTGTTTCGGTCTGTGCGTTCAGCATCCCGAGAGGGAGTTCATCTTGAGGTTCTCGGCCATGGAGATATACAACGAGGCCGTCCGGGATCTCCTGAGCTCCGACGCCGCGCCTCTCAGGCTCCTCGATGACCCGGAGGTGAACTGTTAGCTAATTATTCTCCTGAGAGCAGCAAAAAATGTTTGTTTTTATATCTCTGTTTGAATACTTCCTGCAGAAAGGAACAGTGGTGGAGAAACTCACGGAGGAGACTCTGAGGGACAAAGGCCATCTCCTGGAGCTCCTTGCTGTGTGTGAAGGTGTGAGCCTGAATCTTTTTCCTTCCAGTACTGAAATCAATGAAAGATGATAATAGGTTTACTACTGCTTTCTCGCCCATTCGTGTTGTGCCACAGCTCAAAGACAGATTGGGGAGACTGCCTTGAATGAAACGAGTTCTAGGTCTCACCAAATACTCAGGCTGGTAGGTGCCACCATCTAACTGAACGATGCTCCACACTCATCTTCTGCGAGAAAATGCATCTATTCTTAACCTCCCGTGTAAACCACAGACGGTCGAGAGCTCGACAAGGCAGTTCTTGGGGAGAGGCAACTCCAGCACCCTTCTGGCTTGTGTGGTATGTATCTCATATACGTCTCCTACTTCTTTCATAGATCTTGTTAAATGCATGTCCCACTCAGTTTTTCCTCCTGGGCAGAATTTTGTTGATCTAGCAGGAAGTGAGCGTGCATCACAAACAGTGGCGAGCGGTATGAGGCTAAAGGAGGGAAGTCATATAAACAAGAGCCTTCTTACATTGGGAAAGGTCATTCGTCAGCTCAGGTTTGTTGAATCTGAAGCCGTCCTTGTTGAAGTACAAGTTCAAGCTCTCGGACAAACTTGTCTGATGTGCCAAACTCGATAATTACTCATTTGCTGTGGATGCTTGTTAACTATGAACGTTTGTTTCTGATGCAGCGGGAGCAGAAGCGGCGGCCATATTCCCTACAGAGACTCGAAGCTCACTCGCATATTGCAGTCTTCTTTGGGAGGCAACGCGAGGACAGCCATCATCTGCACGATGAGCCCGGCGCACTGCCACATCGAGCAGTCCAGGAACACACTCTTGTTTGCAAACTGTGCGAAGAATGTAGTCACAAATGCACAAGTCAATGTTGTAATGTCAGACAAGGCATTAGTGAAGCATCTTCAGAGGGAGCTTAAGAAGTTGGAGAATGAGCTCAAGTTCCCTGGATCAGTCTCTTGCTCTTCTCATGCTGAGGTTCTGAAAGAGAAGGATGAACAGATCAAAAAGGTGTGGTTACTCTTTGTAAACCATCTTACTTTATAATGATAAATTGATACTAATACTCAAATAATCCGTTTTGTCTCTAACACAATACCATTATGATTTGCAGCTGGAAGAGCAGCTGAAGGAATTAATGGAAGAAAAAGTTACTGTCCAATCTCAACTTGATAATTTCCGCAAAGTTGCAAGTGATGATCATCTCAATGCTCATAAAGCAAGGCGATGGGTACTTGCCCTCCCCTATAGCACTTTCCTATTTTGTTAATCAGTTGTAGTAGTGCCTGGAATACCTAGCTAATTAAAACACCTCTGACAGGAAGCACATAGTCAGTCTTCAGATTGCCTTCCACGTAATATGTCAGAAGATGCATTTTCATTTTCTGATAATCATGATCTATCGTATCAAGATGAAGCAATGGATGAACCGTCAGCACCGCTACCACGACGCCCCAGTAACTCTGTTTTCGACAGGATAAATGAATACCAAGAAAAGAGTGTGGCGTCCCAGTCTGCATCTGAGGTCTCTGAGGAGCATTGCAAAGAAGTCCAGTGCATTGAAATAAATGAGCTAAGAAGGAGAATCCAAGAATCCTTTCATGCATACAAACTTGAAACAGCGGACGAGGAGAGACGAGCTTGCACCGACGAAGAGAAGCATGATGAAAGCGTCAGTAAAGCAGCAGAAATGCCATCGAGCTATATGCATGTGATTCTGACCCGTCTTTGGACATTAAACAACCTAACACTGACGACGAACCATTGGCCCTGAAGAGGTGTGTGGTAAGCTCCAGAGATATAGCACTAGCTAGGAGCAGTAGCTGCAAAGCAAGCTTCATGGTAATACCAAACAGCTGGTTTGATGATTCAATGAGTATGAACATGACACCACCACCAAGTGAACATTTCAAGTATCCTCCGAGAAGGCCAGAAAGGGTCAGGAGGAGCGTATTTCCTGAAAAAGTTGCCCCTGATGCCGTCACCAAAAATGGCACAAGCAACGCTGAAGAAGAAAGTGCCGCGAATGACACGAGCTGCGTAACAGAAGTGAAGCAGCAAACTGAGAAGAACGATGCATCCCAACAAGAGGAAAATCAGGTGCAAGTCAGCACCGATTCATCACTGAGCACATTCGAGTCTCCTTCACGGTGGCCCTTCGATTTCAGCAAGAAGCAACAGGAGATCGTTGAGTTGTGGCATGACTGTCATATCTCCATAGTGCACCGGACTTACTTCTTCCTCCTCTTTCATGGAGACCACACAGATCACATCTACATGGAAGTAGAGCACAGGCGACTATCCTTCATCAAGAATTCATTCATCGCAGATGGTGAGCCGAATGCTACTGTTGCGTCAAGGTACTAATGAAACGATGCTGATGAACACAATTTCAGCTTATATATAAAGACGAACACAATTGTTGTTGCTGTTTTTATCAAAATATTATTATTGTCATTGTTGTTGCAGTTTGAAGAGTCTTAGGTATGAGAGGGACATGCTGTACAGGCAGATGGTGAGGAGGCTCAACCACACAGAGAAGGAGAGCCTCTACAGCAAGTGGGGGATCGACAAGAGCTCCAAGCAGCGGAGGCTGCAGCTGTCACGCCGCATATGGACACAGACAGATATGGAGCATGTGAGGGAGAGTGCTGCGCTTGTTTCGAAGATGATCCAGCATCTAGAGCGGGGGCAGGCCATCAAGGAGATGTTTGGTTTGAGCTTCTCTCTGAATCTGCGGTCTGGGAAATCTTTCAGCTGGGCTGGAGGATACTCCTGAGTCTTGAGACAAGTTGATGTTCTGAAAATTATGACATGGAGGTAGATGGAGTACATAGCACAGCAAGCTGCTTGTCGGGAAATAGTTCACATCGGCTCCGGATTCGGTTGAGTAATGTTGATGGGCTTGCCTATGTTTTACTGATTTATGCAGGTGACTGATTTTTCTGAGCGGGGCTTATGGAAGTTGAACAACCAAACAAGGGATGCATGCTAACTATTTTGCACTTAACTGCATGATGTATTTCCTATTCATTGTATGCATCTACAACAGAAGGCCTGCATGGACTTGCAATTTCACTGTAATTCTTCAGTATTCTTGCCACTAATATGACCACTTCATGCTGCGAGGCCTACTTGAACCGCAAATGGGCTGTGATGTGTAGTGCGCTTGGTTGGTCATTATCCAGTTGAAGGATTACAATGGTTGGTGTTCCTGTTGTCAGCTGTAACAGTTGGTAAGAGCAGGCTAATTGGTGATGCTGTATTCCATCAAAAATGCTGAAAGCCAATTTGGTGGTAGTTTCTACTGTCTGATCCCTACATTGCTTTCAATGATAAATTTTCAACACCCCCATTTCTGTCATGAATCAAGATACAAATTAAGTTTAAAACCACTTTTCAGTCTTCATCCTCACCCCATTTGAACTGAAAGTTCAGGAGAAGAAAAAAAAGGTTGAAACTTCAAACATGTTTCAATTTTTCAGTCGGATGAATCTAAGCCCATCAAATATTCAGAAACTTCCAGATCGTAAACATTCCACTAAAGAAGGAAGTTCATAGCCGGAAATTAGGTCTAGGGTTCTGACAAACCTCCGGCTGCGGGCGGCGACGCGGCGTGTAGAAGGTGCGGCGAATTAGACGCTATCGCGCCGTTCGGGCGGCGGAGAGGCCTCGCCCACGCGGACGACGTACGCCGGGTGGCCGGCGGCGGCGCTGTTTCCCGGTGCCCGAACGACGACGCAGCCTGTCTGGTTCGTGTGGGCTTCCTTTGCAAGCCCATTGGGCCTAGAGAAAACACAGTGGGCTCTGAAACCCTTGCTCTCACTTCGCTAGTCTCTTCTTCTCTTCTCCTCTCGGCGGACGGTTCAAGCGGGCGATCCAGAGGCGGCGGCGGCGGCTCTACGCGGCGGTTTGCATCGAGCTCGGCGGCGGCATGGCGCTGCGTTTGGCGGCGGCGGCTTTCGTGCGACGCCTGGCGCCGGCATGTGTTTTACTTTAGTTTGTTTCCCATATTAGGTTGTGTCAGATATATGTACTATCGGATCGAATTGCCTTGTTGCAATTTTGGTCAATGCAGTCACTCGGGATGAAATGGATCATGTTTCTGTTGTTCTCTTGTCATTGTGTTATTTGAATAATGATTAAATAAATCATTGCAAATGAAATTTTCTAGTTACAGACTGTTTATTTGTATAAGTGTTAATCTACGCACGTCTGTTACTTAGAAGTGATGCACAAATGACGGGCAACGAGTGCCTTAGCTTTGATTTCCTTCTAAGATTGTTGATGAGTACATATTTACTGAATGCTTGTTTTCTTTAATAATGCTGGGTTTCCTTTGACCAATTTGTGTTGTACATGAAAGATACCCCAAGTAGTGGCCACTTAAATCTTCAGAAGTAAGTTCTGTTCTTATTATTGTCGATGTATCGTACTCTGTCATGGTTGAATCAAGAATTCCCGTGCATTGATCTTTGTTGATGACTGGGTGCCATTAGAGTACAGTTGGGATTTTGGTTCACAGCTTGACATTTCAAATGCTGTGCTTGTAGCATACACCTGAAACTTAGAGTGTATTGAAATGAATATATGATGGCTCGATTTCGCAACATGGAAATTTTGCAAATGTTCTTAAGACATTATTTTTTAACTCATGGGCATTCCCTGCTACCTGCAGAAATGCTGACTGTTTACTCTGACTTTCATGCTAAAGATGCAAATTTGCTGTGATTAATATCAGCATGTGGACTATTTGATAGCAGTTATATGTGATCTCTATTTCCTGACACCTACTTAGAGGTAGGGCCTGGCAATTCGTTCCAGTTTGGATGCCATGCTTGAATATACAATGTTATTGGAAGATAACTATTCATGTCATTGCTCGGCTATCCAAACGACTTGAATCATTCTGGCACAAAAGGGGTTTTCAAAATTGCATATTTCATCTTAGAGTTAAGTTATGCCACTGCCATTGTTGTTACGAAATGAGCAAAGTACATGTAATGTAATGTCTTCTGTCCAACTAGTTCACTAACATGTTGATTTGTCAACAATCAGAAGTTAAAACCACACAATTATTGTTAACTGCAATTTTTTTCTGAGATCAAATGTCCCTTGCTTGGTCTCCCCAAATCCCCATTCGTCGAGTCTGTAGGCGACACCGTATTTTGTTGCTATTGTTCCAAAAGGACAATTTTGTGTCACTGTGTTTGGATTAACCAACCTCTGTACTACTCCCTCCGTTCCATTTTAGTTGACTCCAAAACGGATGTATCTAGACATATTTTAGTACTAGATACATCTCTATTGGAGTCAATTAAAATGGGACGGAGGGAGTATTTATTATGAACAGATGATAATGTTTTTTTTTTCATTTAATTCACATTCTTGGTATCATCATACAGTGGTAGTGACATCTACTCATCTTGAAGTGGAAATACAGTGATAGGAGCATAGATACGTACTTGTCGGAAATCCAATTTGGCTTGTCCATTTCTTACCTTCTTTCCATTTTTGTTTCTGATTTAAACTAGTTTTTCCTTATCATGAACACATTGTAGTTCTCTTCACGCAACAAGTATAAAATCTTATGTAGATATGGACATATCGGCAAGCATAATGCAGAACTGCTACATATACTGATGTATATGCGACAATAAGTACAAGAAGTAGATTCCGAAGAGAGTGTTTGTTGCATATGTTCATTTCAATAACAATTCCTAATGTCAGGAGGGTAAGATCCTTTCTATCTCCCAACGTTAACTTGATTATGACTTTGTGATCAAAATTCTGTTAGAGATATATTTTTGTATCTTCGTCATTAGGTGAGACGAACCATAGCTAAATTTTCTGGTCAGTTGTCCGAGATATACCTTTTTTCATGGGGATACATGAATTGAACCATAGGTCAGCTCAATGCTACTTTAACAAATGTAGGTTAACGAAGTAAGTGCAAAAAATGGTAAACGCTCTTGCTGATCTGAAAGCCTAAGGTGGCATGGCAGTGACAGTTGGTATTATTATCCTTAATTCTATTTTACCCTTTCCAGTAGTCCAGGTTGTTTGGCATCTACGACGATGTAGTTGACGAGCAGCCAGCTCGGGATAGCAGCGAGTATGACAATCTTCATCATGGGTCTCCCCAAATCTCCCTTGCTTGGTCTCCCCAAATCCCCATTCGTCGAGTCTGTAGGCGACACCGTATTTTGTTGCTATTGTTCCCAATGGACAATTTTGTGTCACTGTGTTTGGATTAACCAACTTCTGTACTATTTATTAGGAACAGATGATAATGCTTTTGTTTTTTTCATTTAATTCACATTCTTGGTATCATCATACAGTGGTAGTGACATCTACTCATCTTGAAGTGGAAATACAGTGATAGGAGCATAGATACGTACTTGTCCATTTCTTACCTTCTTTCCATTTTTGTTTCTGATTTAAACTAGTTTTTCCTTATCATGAACACATTGTAGTTCTCTTCATGCAACAAGTATAAAATCTTATGTAGATATGGTTTGTCTCACCTAAACCCTAAACATATCGGCAAGCATAATGCAGAACTGCTACATATACTGATGTATATGCTACAATAAGTACAAGAAGTAGATTCCGAAGAGAGTGTTTGTTGCATATGTTCATTTCAATAACAATTCTTAATGTCAGGAGGGTAAGATCCTTTCTATCTCCCAACGTTAACTTGATTATGACTTTGTGATCAAAATTCTGTTAAGAGATATAGTTTTGTATCTTCGTCATTAGGTGAGACGAACCATAGCTAAATTTTCTGGTCAGTTGTCCGAGATATACCTTTTTTCATGGGGATGCATGAATTGAACCATAGGTCAGCTCAATGCTACTTTAACAAATGTAGGTTAACGAAGTAAGTGCAAAAAATGGTAAACGCTCTTGCTGATCTGAAAGCCTAAGGTGGCATGGCAGTGACAGTTGGTATTATTATCCTTAATTCTATTTTACCCTTTCCAGTAGTCCAGGTTGTTTGGCATCTACGACGATGTAGTTGACGAGCAGCCAGCTCGGGATAGCAGCGAGTATGACAATCTTCATCATGGGTCTCCCCAAATCTCCCTTGCTTGGTCTCCCCAAATCCCCATTCGTCGAGTCTGTAGGCGACACCGTATTTTGTTGCTATTGTTCCCAATGGACAATTTTGTGTCACTGTGTTTGGATTAACCAACTTCTGTACTATTTATTAGGAACAGATGATAATGCTTTTGTTTTTTGAACATATGTTGATGGTATATCTTCATCATGGGTGTATCTTGAACACAGCTGCAACTGTCTAAACATATGTTGATGGTATAGGTACTTCTCATGCAGTTATATTCGTGAATTTTGCTAGTTGTGCTTTATGGAAGTATTTCTTGCAGTTGTGCAAGTCATTTATTTACTCTTTACCGGATTTGCTGCGTCGTTTTTTTTTTTTGCCCTTTTGGCACGCAGCCAGCCACTGCATGTCGCTGTTCTGGTCAGGCCAAGTTGCCGTCAGGTAATGGATCACAGATCGATGAGCAGTTGCCTGATCACGATACGTGAGCGACCAGAAGGATCTCTACTGCAACCACATCTGTAGAACAATTTCTAACCTATACGATGTTCTGACGGACTCCTCAGTACTGTGTAATCCGTGGTGAAAGTATCTTCTTCAGTCACCCAACTGTATGGCTTCGCCAGTTTCAGAGAGCTCCATTGTCTCCATTATCGGTAGACGACCACAAGGTGCTCTCGACCCCTCGCGTCGCTCCCCCAGGCGGCGCCAGGGGAGCAAAGCCGCGCCGCCGAGCCCTCTCCCCGTCCGGCGGCCTCCTCGCCGCTGCCGTCTCCCCCCGCTGCCACAGAGGTGGTCGGGGGCTGGTCCTCGTTCTCAGGTGGGATGACCGGCCCGTTGGGGCGGCGACGGTCAGGGCGGAGGTTGCCGGGCCGGCGGGCACGGGTGGTGGTCGCGACGGGCGCGTTGGAGGTTCTGGGTGGAGGTCGCGGCGAAGCAGAGGCGCCTGCAGTGGAGAGGCGTTCGTGCGCTCAATGGGCTCGGGCGGGCCCGATCTGGCCTCGTCAGGCCCAGGCGAGGGCACCTGGTTGCGGGGCGTCCGGCGGTTGGACGGCGCACTGGAGGAGGCTGAGGTTCCAGCGCGGATGCAGGAGATGCCTGCCGACATGCTCTGGCGCCCGGGCGGCGCGGAAGCCGGGGCGGCGGCCCCGAAACGAGCCTGTGAGGTTCGGCATGGTTGTCGCGGCCATGGGCGCCGTGGCCGCCATGGTCGGCGCGTAGTGAGGTTGCAGCTGCGGGGACGGCGGTGATGCGAGGTCGGGGGAGGTTGGATGGCTCTGTGCGACGGTTGCGCTGCCGTCGTGCATGATGTGTTTGGGCCAGTGGGCGTGCAGGTCGGCGGTGCTGCGGGTCTCCCCGCCTTGGTCCGGCTGCGTGGGGTTGGCGAGTCTCGAGTGCTCCGGGCGAAAGCCTGACGGCGCGACGTCCGTGGACGTTGTTCTCCCTCTTGAGGGGTCGTCTTGGAGCTCCTCGACCTCCTCAGTCATGGAGCTCCTCTTCGGGTGAAGACCTGATCCTGTTGGTGCAGGGTCGGACGACGGCGTCGATCTGCGTCGCCTCCCCTCTTGAGGGCGTCGTCTTGAAGATGATTTTTCCTGTGTGCTCGCCCATGGGCTGGACTTACACAACATCGTGGTTGGCAGCGGCTGACGATGTCTTGGGTGCTTTGGTGGCGTTGCGAGTTGTGTGGCAATGATGACAGTGGTGAGCAGAGCCGAGTCGCGGTATGTCCTTCGTCACCGGCAGCCCGTGCTGCTCCCGCCGTGAAGATGTGAAGTCAGAGCTGCGTGTCGCGGGGCGGCAGGCTGGCAACGATGCCACCTTTTCTCTGGTGGCCACGCGGATTCCGTCGGTGCAAGGTTTGCAACTTTCTCCGGTGAAGCTCTTCGTCGAAGTCGGAGCTGCCTCTTCCTCGACGCTTGGGTCGACTGTTTGGCATAGGCCGACATGGGTTTCGGCGCCGGTTGCGGTGAGGGCTTCGTCGGAGGTCGTCGAAGGTGAAGTCGGAATCGCTTGCTCGTGGAGGAGTGACGACGATGACGCTCGATGACAGCCTCCATGATGTTTTTCTCCTCGGTGGTGTGTGTCTCTTGTGGGTAGCCAGGTTTGCCGGGTCTGCACAATGTGATCATGTCTCATGACTATATCGGTGCACTTGTAACGGTTTTCGGCTGGTCCCGCAAATGAACCGGTCAATTCTCTCCTATTTTTTAAATAAAATAAGACAATGTTGTCCGTTTTGTTTAAAAAAATCGTCTTGGCCGATCCGTTCGGCTGGAGGGGAGCCCGCGCCGACTGTTGCCGCTTCATTGCCAGGCTTGTCCTGGTCGATCAAACCGCCCATTCCTGGGTCCGCTGTCCGGCGTGCTGATCCTGTTACCAAATTCACCTGTTGCTGTTTCTGATGAGGATGGATTGTCAGGTACATCAAGTTTATCCAGTTCTGATCTTTATTTTTTTCGCCGTAGCAGTCAGACATGTGGGATTAGAGCTCTGCAATTGCAGTAATTCACACTGCAAGCAGTATTGCCTCGTTCTGAAAGAAGAAGGCAAAAACTTATCATGTTAGTAGGTTTTTTTTTGCATGGATGTTAGTAGGTTAATTCGAAGGAAACCCCGACTGAAACCATAACAATGACGGGCTCACTGTTTGCTGAACTAGTCTAAAGCACCACCAGATAAGTTCAGCCGTACGTGGCAACAGGCAACAGGCCGACCAAACACACGCAAACCATCCGGTGACCTCGGCATCATCGTCGTCTCCATCAAGCCGTGTCAACTGGGAGATTTTGACTTCGCCATAAGTAACCATCATAGTTGAATGGCAGCTCCCACTTTGCCAGGTTCTGATCTCTAAGATCAGTCCGACATGCTTTATTTAGTCAAGAGTAAGCCCGCACATTCGTTACCAAGGGAGTATCTCTTTTTTCAGTACGTTTAGTAAATGGTTATTCCTGAGTCGACGTTCAAAGAAGTCCGACAAAGAATCAACACGGGGCAGTTCTTAGTGCCGATTTAGTGAGAGTTTAATCGTACGGGAAATAGCAAAAACGTTGAAACAAATTTGCCTTTCTCCTCACCTCGTCCTCTCAGGAGAGGTGACTAGGATTCAACCCTAGCCGCCACCGCCACAATCTGCCCTGTCTCCGATGTTTTGGACCGTGAATCGATGGCCGCTCTGCCGGTGGAAGGGGTGGGGATCTTGGACCTGCCACAGTTACCGTCGTAGGCGCATAATTGATCTATCGAGAACCAAGCAATTACAGCACGATGATGACACCGAGATTTGTTAACGCAGTTCAGCGAACTCGCCTACATCTGCGGGCATGACTACGGGCGCTCCTCCCATTGATATGGCAACCCTGGCCGTCCTAGGCGCCGGCACAAGCCGCCGGCTTCCATGCGTGTCTGTTGCTATCAAGTCATTATAGGTTACACGTGTGGTGTTTCCCTCATTATATGGGAGGCCCAGACTACAAGATTTCGATTCGAACACTACTCGTATCCTATCCACACCTAATACAACTCCAAGTCCAAACGTAACCCAACTCGTAAATAATATTCAACACAAATACAACAGCCACGATGTTGTTGAAGGTCGTTAAAGTTAGAATTTGGTGTTGGTCTCCGTAGCGGCATCGATGAGGTATTGGTGATGATGATGTATTGGAATAAGGTCTCTCCAGCCTCCCTACCCGTCAACGTTTCCGGCATCGGCAAAGAGACAATTGAGGTTGGTGCTGATCAACTGTTCGTTCATTGTGGTGTGACATTTTTGATCTATTGGTTTGTTTGGGTCTATTTCAAGACCCTATGAATTGGTGGTAAAGAATTGCAAACATATGCTGCTTGGGGTATGTCCCCAGCCGATGTTCGTTTAGCGATTATTCGGTCTCGTTGTTCGTGGGGGAGTGGCTATTGCCGTTTTCAAATCTTTTGCTGTTTGCTCAGTGCGTGTACAAGTTGCAACAATTGTCGAACAATCGAAAGAGAAAGACGAACAGAATAATTTTCCAGTGTAATACTACTGACTATGTTCCGTCGAGTTGTATCTTGTGGCGCCCCGACCGACTGTTATACAGTGATGCTGTGTGTCACCGGCTAAGCGATACAACCGGAGGTTACGGGTTTATCAAACCCCGGCCAAAACATTTGACAGGCGTTGCTCGGAATGGATCATCGGTAACGCAACACCCCGATTGATGCCTTAACACAGGCACAACCCTCAATGTATAATAGAGAGATCAAGACTTGTGGAACAACTGGCACATCACAGACTCTACGACACAAAGCATTATAGTTCAACTCTTATACTAGAGAAAGATAGCAAATTACAACCAGAGGTCACAGACCCAACATTACAACATGCGGAAGCGAAATAGGTTGTTCTAAACAACAAGATCCAAAATATAGCCTAAGAGGCCTACAGATAAACATCCAACGCCAGCTGTTCCAGGATGTCCCAAGCTGCCACCTGGGAACCCCAGACTACTCGTCGACGTCCACAAAGAACCCACCTTCGAGGTCGGTGAAGTCCTCCTCTGAAACAAAACAAACGACGTTGAGTTCGACGAACTCGCAAGATTATATATAGAGCTTTAGCTCGATGAGGCTTTCAAAATTTTATGGCTGTTTTGCATAAAGCTGATTTTATTTATGAAAAACCTAACTCAATGGCATCGACTATTCAGAGTAGTTTTAAAAGAGGTAAGGAGTAACTCTTTTCTTTGATCACCTTTCTCATCATCAACCACCATCATCATCACTGTACCTGTTCTACGAAGACACCTCCCCGAATCACCCTCGAGGAAGTCAACCTTGCATTCTTAAGTGGTACCTTTAGTACCCAGTTTTTAATCATTCCGTTCAAGTTATTCTATGATCTTATCGTCCTTTCCCAAGTTGTCCGTAACCATGGACACGGCTTTTCGAAAAAAATTAACCCTGCAGGGGTGCACTGTGTTTACCTTCGGTACGCCCGGCTCATTGCCTACGCTTAGCTCTCTTCCGGGGAAAGCCGGCTGAGTGGGAACGGTTACAACCTTTACCTTGCTTGGGACTAACCCAGGATCATCAGTGGCGGTAGGACAAGAGGTGCCTCCAACACCCTGTCCCGCGGCCACTTATTTTCCTGACACCACCATCCTCATCTCAGTCTTGGCCACCATCACAACGCACGCGCAAATGGAAGCCCGAACTAGAGGACCCTCAGCTAGCCCTTCACAAGTTAGTCGGTCGACGAGGGCTCCATATACCCCACCGAATGGAAGCGCGCTCATTCTTGGTTCAAGAGGTAAAGAACTCGCACCTAGGCGGCGAGAGTGAGACAAAACACCACCATACCAGAGTGGCCTCTCATCCCCACCTTTAAGAATTTTATTACCTGTCTCCACAATTCCTCCACCATCAACCATTTATCTCATCACCTGTTTCCAACATGAACCATCCATCGTACAACTAGGCATTTAACTAAGCATGGCTAAACAACAACATAGCATAGTTAAGTATCTCAGGCCAACATTGCAAACCTATGGATAATAGGAGGGAAACAGGTATTGGCATCGGAAACTTAATGCAACTATAGGATATTCTAATCCAACAATATTGACATTTGGAACCGCATGCAATATTATAGTGGCGAAAATATTTGCGGAAAATAGGATAAGACATGCTCAGAGGGGGGATTACGCTTGCCTTGCTCAACGTGCTGGTAGTACGGATCTTCGGGGTATTGCGGTGTAACCCCGGCTGCTTGATCTATCGAAGCATAGCAACGGAAGAACAATCAATCACCACACATGCTTTAAAAAATGCAATGCGCAAACACATGATGGCATGACAATTTAATGTACCAAACTTATTAATAGCATTCTAGCAATTTAAATGGGGTACGGCGATACCTACTTTAACTAGGGAAGAGGGGTACCCCACATTTACTTAGTGATTCTAATACTACTAAAAGTACATTATTGTAATTGCGATCAAGTATGCATGATGATGATGATTCCGGATAATTCATGCTTTTTCTGAACATTTTGGTATATCAAACACATTTTTCCGATGTCCCGATTAAAAGTTATTACTTTTATAGTTTCCTCTTTTAAATTTATGATTTTAATTAATTTATTTTCAACAACTATAAAAATTAATTACTCGTGTTCGGGAGAGAGGGATGAAGTAGTCGAATCATCGGAGTCGATGTCCCTAATGCGCGAGGGGGGAGCGGGAATCATGCGCAAAAGGGAGAGGAAATGGAAAAAAAAGGAACCGCAGAAAAATCAGTCAAACCGGCCTCCAGCCCGGTCTGGGCCGGTTTGCAGGCCGGCCTGCTAACAGAGGGGTCCGGCACACAACCCGGCTTGGGCCGGTTCAAAGGCCGGCCACGTGACAGAGACGTCCGGCCTCCCGGCCGGTTTGGGCCGGCAGAAAGGCCGGTCATGGGCCCGAGGCGATCGGTTCGTAGCCCGGCTAGGTGAAAGGACAATGATGTCGCCTAGAGGGGGGGGGGGGTGAATAGGCGATTAAAACTTTTCCGGTTTAGGCTTGCTAATTGCGGAATAAAACTATGTGTTTAAATAACAAGCCAACAACCTAAATTAAACTAGGCTCACCAATGTGCACCAACAACTTATGCTAAGCAAGACAAGCAACAAGGTGATAGCAATATAGAATACTTCAAGCACGAAGGCTATCACAATGTAAAGTGCATAAGTAAAGAGCTCGGGTATAGAAATAACCGAAGCACGCGGAGACGAGGATGTATTCCCGAGTTCCTCCTTGAAAGGGAGTACGTCTCGTTGGAGAGGTGTGAACCGACACAACGGTTCAACAACCACAAAGGTTTCACCCTCTTCTCCGATGAACCGCACCACAAAGGTTTGGTTCACCTTCCACTATCGGTATTCCTTCGAGGCGGAATCCGGAGCCTTTCAACAACAATCCGAGGCACAACCCACAAAGGGATCGGGGGCTCCCGAACGGCTTCAACAACAATCCGAGGCACAACCCACAAAGGGATTGGGGGCTCCGAACGGCTTCAAGTGACCACACAAGGGTCCAACCACCACAAAGGCGTCTAGGGTCCGAAGACCCAAGAGTAACAAGTTCACAAGCTTTCAACTTCCACGAATCCTCGTGGAGAGCACACCGATGCACCAAATGCAAAAGGCAAGAGCACAAGTGCTCAAGTCTCCACTCTCAAATTCCAACAAAGCAACAAATGCTTATGGGGAAATAAGAGAGGAAGAACAAAGAGGAGAACCACTCAAGAACTCCAAGAACTAGATCCACTATGTTCCCCTCACTTAGAGGAGATATTGATTGGTGGAATGTAGATCTAGGTCTTCTCCTTCAATCCTCCAAAGATCAAAGAGTTTGTGTGGAGGGATTGGGAGATATCAAGGAAATGAGCTTGCAACAATGGAGGAGAGAGAAGGCAAGGGTTGCTGGGCTCAGCTTACTGGCTGGAGGAAGGTGGAGGGTATTTATACCCCTCCCAGAAAGTAGCCGTTGCAGCCAGATTCACACCGGAGTTTCCGGCCAAAGTGGCCGGAGACTCCGGCCTGCATCGGAAACTCTGGCCCCCTGGGGGCGAAAACTCGGCCCCCCACCAGGGGTGAACCATTTCCAGACGAGAAAAGCACAGGCATAAACTCCGGCCCCTGGGACCGGAAACTCCGGCCTGGGGCGGATACTCGGCCCATTGGGCCGGAAACTCCGGCCCCCACCAGGGGCTGAACAAGTAAAACACTCTCCGAGGAAAACCAAGGACCGGAGACTCCGGTCCAGAAGACCGGAGACTCCGGCCTGAAAGCAGTGAAACTGCAAAACCTGAAATGCAATAACTTTCTCGTATGAACTCCAAATCAGGTGAATCCAATTGCGTTGGAAAGGTAACGACGAGTGTTATCACACAAAAAGTTAAGGGTCACAAATATAGAGGGGATACCACACATGGAGAGGTGTGGACCCTATCTCGAAGGTGGACCGATAATATTTCCAACACGAAAACACAACAAGTTTTCCATAAGAAATCCGTTTTCGAAGAACTTGGGCTTGTCATGAAGATCACGACAAGCACCAAAACCCAACAAGGAGAAAAGCCAAATAAGAACCAAGAAAGATGATATGCCAAGAATGCAACAGTATGAGCTCTCCACAAAGATGCGATCAAGTTACTCACTTGAGAGCCCCTCTTGATAGTACGTCGTCTATCCTATAACCCGGTCTCCAACCTAACAACATAAGACCGTAAAATAGAAACCCTATCAAGATCATACCTTTGCCTTGCGCATTCCACTTGAGCTAGATGATGACGATCTTGACTCTCTCAAGTTGGAACACCTTTCTTGATTGTGCTCGCTAGCACATGCTTGATGAAGACTTCTCCAAATGCTCCCCCATACTCCATTATGGGAGGGCCTAGCTAAGCTCCGTCTTCATGTCTCCTTTGCAAGCCTCAACCAAATGATATCTTCGAGATGCATCATATTGAGCTTGCGCTTCATCTTCTTCTCTTGATATGTATGATGGCTTGGGGTTAAACATGATTGTTCACTCAATCTTCTTTTCCAAGCCATACTTGCAATAAGCTCAACACTACACATGACCCTTCTTCATATAAGCCCTTGAATATAGCATTGTCATCATGTCATCTTCTAGAGTCCAACACATGAACTCCAACCATTTCCTATGGACAAGATCTACAAGTATATCTCAATGCAAACATTAGTCCATAAGGAGTGTCATTAATTACCAAAACCACACATGGGGGCAACCATGCACTTTCACTAGGCCGTCTCCACGGCCGGGCGTGCGAGGAACGGCGATGAACTCCGGCGACGGAGCGACAGCTACGCGGCTACGGCGAGGTTAGAGCGAGGGGGAGGAACGGAGGAGGTTCGCGTGCTCACCCAGAGCTCGTGAGTTGGCTCGACGGAGGAGAGGCGGACGAGGGCGGCGGAAATCGGCCGGCAAAACTGCGGCGGTGGTCAGAGAGAACTCGGACGACACGGTCGCTGTACAGCTTCCCCTGTCGATTCCTTCCACGAGGAGGGAGTGGACGTCGAGGCGAGCTGCGGGTGGTGCTCGGTTTGCTCGAGGTCGCTTCAATCAACGGCGATGCGACGGCGACGACTCTAGGTCACGGCCAGCTCGAGTGGTGCTTCGGCCATGGAGAGGAAATTAGAGGGAGAGGAAGCAAGCAAGCGAGGGGTGGGGAGCAGCGTGGCCTCGGGTGTCTTCTTCCCCTCACGTGGACCGCGGCGAGCAAGGAGGGCAGGGCAGAGGCGGTGAGTTGGTGCGTCGCGAGCGCAGCTCGCTCGGTCGCTACAGCGAAGGAGATGACCTTTTTGCAAATAAGCCCCTGGCTGCATTTATTTATTCACCAAAAGGTCCTTTTCAGCACTGGATTAATATACCCAGCACTGTTTTGGAATTAAATTAGGCATTTAAACACTTCCAAAATTTATGTGGATTTTTGTACATCCTCCCTACACCCTTGGCAAGCACTCCTAGAAGTTAGAAGGCATTTGGAGTCCATTAGCTTGGGGATTAAAATAGGGAGTTGCTTATTGCAATTTTCTTAATTTCCAATTAATTTTCCTTTAGGAAATTTAAGCAAGCTCCAACTCTTGAAACTCCCTTGACAAATATGAGATGTCCAAGTATTTGTGTTTGCAAGATTGAATACTCATTGTTGTTAGATTGGTTGAGGCAAGTTTGGCATTCTACTTTTCAATGGTGCCAAACCAAGTATTGTGTTATTTAGCAATTTCATAAGGATGCCATGATGCAAGGAAATGCAATGAGACACAAAAGTGGAAAATTTATCAGGTTTTTAAGTTTTCAAACTTTGGGTTGTTACAACTCTACCCCCCTTACAGGAATCTCGTCCCGAGATTCTAAGGTTGCGGAAAGAAGTCGGGATACTCCTCACGAAGACTAGACTCTCTTTCCCAAGTTGCTTCTTCCTCGGAATGGTGAGACCATTGAACTTTGAGGAACTTGGTAGTCTTGTTACGGGTCTTCCTTTCGGCTTCATCCAGGACACGGATAGGATGCTCGCGATAAGTGAGATCTTCCTGGAGATCTAGCTCCTCATGATTGACCCATGGATAGGATCTTAAAACACCGGCGAAGTTGGGAGACATGAAACACATCATGTACATTTGGGAATTGACCGGTAACTCCAACTTATAAGAAAGATCTCCTCGCTTGGCCAGAACGGTGAAAGGGCCAACATAGCGAGGGGCCAATTTCCCTTTGATACCGAAGCGGCGAACGCCACGAAGGGGAGAGACGCGGAGATAAGCTTTATCACCAATTTCATAGTGAATTTCCTGATGGTGCTTATCATAGTAGCTCTTCTGCCTAGACTGAGCAATCTTCAGATTCTCCTTATGATTCTAACCTTCTCCTCAGCTTCATTGATCACATCCGGACCAAAGAGTGCTCTCTCTCCGGTCTCGGACCAATTTAGAGGAGTGCGGCATTTTCTTCCATATAGAACCTCGAATGGAGCCATGCCCAGACTAGCTTGATAGCTATTGTTGTAGGAGAACTCCGCGAAAGGGAGATACTTTTCCCAACCCTTGCCAAAAGAGATTACACATGCCCTAAGCATGTCTTCCAACACTTGGTTCACTCTTTCGGTCTGACCATCAGTTTGAGGATGGTAGGCGGTACTGAAGTTGAGACGGGACCCCATAGCAGTTTGGAAACTCTGCCAAAACTTGGATACAAAGATACTTCCACGGTCCGATATGATCCTCAGAGGGACCCCATGCAATGGAACAATACGAGCCATATAAGTCAGCAAGTTGACTTGCCCGTATATCATCACGGACTGGTAGGAAGTGAGCAACCTTGGACAGACGATCAATGATTACCCAGATTGCATTGTTGCCCTTTTGAGATCGGGAAACCCGGTGATGAAGTCCATACCAATTTCATCCCATTTCCACTCGGGACTGCAATAGGGCGAGAGTGCCGGCAGGCCTTTGATGTTCAGCCTTTACCCGTCGACAGGTGTCGCATTCAGCAACATACTTGGCAATTTCTCGTTTCATCCGAGTCCACCAGAATTGTGGTCGAAGGTCTTGGTACATTTTGGTACTACCGGGATGAATAGAGAGAGGTGATTCATGAGCTTCTTGGAGGATCAGCTCCCTCAATTCCGTTCTTTGGCACTACCAGCGGTCACCAAAATAAACAACTCCGGATTCATCTTCGAGAAACATTTGGCCTTCCGCTAGCAATGTTCTTTTGATTTCAGAATACCCTCATCCAGCTTTGAGCATCCTTAATCTGGTCTACAAGAGTAGATTTGATCTCCAGATTTGCAAGGTAGCCAGAGGGAACAATTTCCAGTTCAAACGGGAACTCTTCATGAAGAGCAGGTTGGGCCTTTTCAATCATCAGATTGTTGCAATAGGACTTCCGACTTAGCGCGTCAGCCACGACGTTTGCTTTGCCGGGTTGATAGTTCAGACTCACATCATAGTCCTTGATTAACTCCAACCAACGCCTTTGCCTGAGATTTAAATCCGGCTGGGTGAAGAGGTACTTCAGACTCTTGTGATCCGAGAAATCTCGCAACGGTTACCAAACAGGTATGGTCTCCATTGCTTCAAAGCATAGACCACCGCGGCAAGTTCTAGATCATGAGTTGGGTAGTTGTGCTCATGCGGCTTAATTGGCGAGAGCATATGCCACCACATGGCCATCTTGCATTAGCACACACCCAAGCCTTGCAGAGAGGCGTCACAGAAGACGACGAAATCCTTGCTGTGTCCGGCAGGACAAGCACAGGAGCGGACGTGAGTTTGGCTTTCAGTGTTTTGAAGCTCTCTTCAGCTTCGGCCGTCCATACGAACTTTTTATCCTTCTTGAGAAGGTCAGTCAGCCTTGGCTATCTTGGAGAAACCTTCGATGAATCGGCGGTAGTAACCCCAATCCGAGAAAGCTACGGATGTCCTTGACTGACATTGGAGTTTTCCAATCCAAAATGGACTGAATCTTGTCGGGAATGACAGCCACACCATTAGCGGATATCACATGACCAAGGAAGACAAGATTATCCAACCAAAACTCACACTTGGAGAACTTGGCATAGAGGCGGTGTTCTCGAAGTCGTGTCAGAACCAACGAAGATGTTCGGCATGCTCTTCATCGGTTTTGGAATAAACGAGGATGTCATCAATGTAAATGACGACAAACTTGTCAGATAATCCATGAAGATGGAGTTCATGAGCCTCATGAAAGTAGCTGGAGCATTGTGAGACCAAAGGACATGACGGTATACTCATATGAGCCATAACGAGTAACAAATGCCGTCTTTGGATATCCTCCTTTCTGATCTTGATCTGATGGTATCCTGACCTCAGATCCATCTTGGAGAATACCGTTGCACCAGCTAACTGATCCAACAGATCATTGATCGAGGAATAGGATACTTGTTCTTGATTGTCACCGCATTCAACGGTCGATAGTCAGAGACTAGACGAGGCACGGTAGAATCCCTCTTCTTGACAAAGAGTACCGGACAACCCCAAGGTGAACTGCTAGGCTGGATGAAATCCTTCGCTAACAGCTGATCAATTTGCTCTTTCAACAGAGCCAACTCTTCCACCGGCATACGGTAGGGCTTCTTGGAAATCGGAGCAGTACCGGGAAGTAGATCTATGACAAACTCCACACTTCGGTCAGGAGGCATGCCAGGCAATTCTTCCGGGAAGTCACACACCACGTGTATGTCCTGGATTTCAGGAGGGGATTCGCCTTCCATAAAGCAAAGGAGGATCTCGGGTGAGTTGGGTATGATGAGTGGAGGTCTTGACAGTGCAGACCAATACTTAACACTGTCGCCGGAAGAATTGGTCACGGTGACGGTCTTGGCAGCACAGTCGAGATTAGCCCGGTATTTGGCTAGCCAGTTCATGCCCAGTATGACATCAATGCCACTTGACCTCAGAGCTACCAAAGCGAAAGGAAAAGAGTAGTAACCTAGTAATCTGGACTCAGGAGTAACCCCATCGGTTTGCCATTTGGAGCCAGGAGTGGAGATCACCAAGGGACGTCATTTTCTCGAACGGTATTTTGTGGTCTTTTGCAAAAGCTATGATATGAATGAATGCGATGCTCCAGAGTCAAACAAAACTGTAGCAATTGGTTGATTCGTACTCACCCATGAGAACGCCGGGGTCCTCTTCAGCTTCTTCAGCAGAGACGTGGTTCAGGCGACCACGCACAATAGGTCCAGCCTTGCCAGCTGGAGTGGCAGGGGCTCGTGCAGGAGTTCCCGCGAGAGGTGCCTTCTGGGGGCACTCCCTGGAGTAGTGGCCAGCCTGGCCACAGGTGTAGCAAGTGAGTCCAGGTGGAGCAGGTAGCATAGGACGGTACCCACTCCCGCCTACCCAAGTGTCGAAGTAGTGGGGCGCGGAGGTGGTGGCCTGTATCCCGCGGCCCTCGGCATGAATGGAGCACGCGGTACGCGCTGTAGGGAACAAACACCCTGCGCTTCTTGCTCTCAGAACCCGAGGAACTCTGGTGGTCCCCGTGTGCGGGCCTCTTGGAAGCCTCAAGTTCCTTTCTTCCCTGCTCAAGAGTAAGAGCCTGGTTGAACAGCTCCTGGTAGGTCTGGAACCTGAAGGGCAACAACTCATAGCGGAGCTGCGGCGAAAACCCTTGCGGAACAGCTCTTGCTTGTCAGCATCATGGTCACGTCCCTTGGGGCGTAACGAGAGAGATGGTTGAATTCACACCATAAGTGCGGAGGTCCATGTCCCTGTGTTGCAAATCCAGGAACTCCCTCCTCTTCAAATCCATGATCGGCTGGGGAATGTACTCCCACGGAAGGCAGTGCGGAAATCAGCCCAAGTGAAGACATGGTTGGCTGGAACAAAGCCACATGGCTTTCCCACCAACAGCCAGCTGCACCAACCAAGAGGTAGGTGGCGAAGTTGACTTGCTCCACTGGGACATGCAGCGCGGAGAACTTGCGCTCCAAGCACGAAGCCAATCATCAGCTTCCAGTGGCTCCTTAGCATCAGCAAAGGTGGGTGGCTGCGAGCGCAGGAACTCAGTGAGAGTGTTGCAGCCATTCCTCTGTGCATTCTGCTGCACCAACTGCTCAAGCAGCGCTCATTGCGCCCACGGTTCTCCTCAATGGCCATCAAGACCTGAGCCATCGAGGGGGTGGCGGTGGTTCCTCTCATTGTGGTTACCACGGCCTCCTCGAGCCATTCTGGAGATTTGACAATGACACAGTTAGTATCTTCTCCGAATGGTTAACAATAGCATTAGCGTCTACTCAAGTACACAGACTAGGGACGATAATACTTGTGTAACAATAACAAGGAATCAACAAGATAGAACTTGGGTCAAAGATCAGCATCATGTGCTACTAGCGAGATGCAATGGTTAAGGAACCATATGATTCAACACACTCTAGTTGGCACAATCCGGGACCTTATGTTCAAGTCCTTGGGTTAAAACCCAACAAGAGGATAATCACTTGTCCTCGTTGGGTAACAGGTTCAAACATCTGAGTTGATTTTATTGCAACGCAGCGGGAGCAACCGACACATAACACTAAAGGTAAAACACACACCCAGTGTATCCTAATATTTTGAAGTAACAGATGAGAAGTAAAACTTTAACTCAAATCGAGGTAAGATTGCTCCGAGATTAGAGGGTAACCAGATAAGGAGTAAAAAGAATCCTAAGATGGTTTTCACAACTCATTTTTAGGTTAAAAATATTTTCACAAACACTAGACTCAACGTCGACCAGTAGAAGGGTTTCCTACAGGCAGTACTGCTCTGATACCAACTTGTGGCGCCCCGACCCGACTTATATAGTGATGCTGTGTGTCACCGGTTAAGCGATACAACCGGAGGTTACGGGTTTACCAATCCCCGGCCAAAACCTTTGGCAGGCGTTGCTCGGAATGGATCATCGGCAACGCAACACCCCGATTGATGCCTTAACACAGGCACAACTCAATGCATAATAGAGAGATCAAGACTTGTGGAACAACTGGCACATCACAGACTCTACGACACAAAGCATTATAGTTCAACTCTTATAATAGAGAAAGATAGCAAATTACAACCAGAGGTCACAGACCCAACATTACAACATGCGGAAGCGAATTAGGTTGTTCTAAACAACAAGATCCAAATATGGCCTAAGAGGCCTACAGATAAACATCCAACGCCAGCTGTTCCGGGATGTCCCAAGCTGCCACCTGGGAACCCCAGACTACTCGTCGACGTCCACAAAGAACCCACCTTCGAGGTCGGTGAAGTCCTCCTCTGAAACAAAACAAACGACGTTGAGTTCGACGAACTCGCAAGATTATATAGAGCTTTAGCTCGATGAGGCTTTCAAGTTTTATGGCTGTTTTGCATAAAGCTGATTTTATTTATGAAAAACTAACTCAATGGCATCGACTATTCAGAGTAGTTTTAAAAGGGGTAAGGTAACTCTTTTCTTTGATCACCTTTCTCATCATCAACCACCATCATCACTGTACCTGTTCTACAAAGGCACCTCCCCGAATCACCCTCGAGGAAGTCAACCTTGCATTCTTGAGTGGTACCTTTAGTACCCAGTTTTTAATCATTCCGTTCAAGTTATTCTATGGTCTTATCGTCCTTTCCCAAGTTGTCCGTAACCGTGGACACGGCTTTTCGAAAAGATTTAACCCTGCAGGGGCACTGTGTTTACCTTCGGTACCGCCCGGCTCATTGCCTACGCTTAGCTCTCTTCGGGGAAAGCCGGCTGAGTGGAACGGTTACAACCTTTACCTTGCTTGGACTAACCCAGGATCATCAGTGGCGGTAGGACAGAGTGCCTCCAACACCCTGTCCCGCGGCCACTTATTTTCCTGACACCACCATCCTCATCTCAGTCTTGGCCACCATCACACGCACGCGCAAATGGAAGCCCGAACTAGAGGACCCTCGGCTAGCCCTTCACAAGTTAGTCGGTCGACGAGGGCTCCATATACCCCACCGAATGGAAGCGCGCTCATTCTTGGTTCAAGAGGTAAAGAACTCGCACCTAGGCGGCGAGAGTGAGGCAAAACACCACCATACCAGAGTGGCCTCTCATCCCCACCTTTAAGCATTTTATTACCTGTCTCCACAATTCCTCCACCATCAACCATTTATCTCATCACCTGTTTCCAGCATGAACCATCCATCGTACAACTAGGCATTTAACTAAGCATGGCTAAGCAACAACATAGCATAGTTAAGTATCTCAGGCCAACATTGCAAACCTATGGATAATAGGAGGGAAACAGGTATTGGCATCGGAAACTTAATGCAACTATAGGATATTCTAATCCAACAATATTGACATTTGGAACCGCATGCAATATTATAGTGGAGAAAATATTTGCGGAAAATAGGATAAGACATGCTCAGAGGGGGGATTACGCTTGCCTTGCTCAACGTGCTGGTAGTACGGATCTTCGGGTATTGCGGTGTAACCCCGGCTGCTTGATCTATCGAAGCATAGCAACGGAAGAACAATCAATCACCACATATGCTTTAACAAATGCAATGTGCAAACACATGATGGCATGACAATTTAATGTACCGAACTTATTAATAGCATTCTAGCAATTTAAATGGGGTACGGCGATACCTACTTTAACTAGGGAAGAGGGGTACCCCACATTTACTTAGTGATTCTAATACTACTAAAATTACATTATTGTAATTGCGATCAAGTATGCATGATGATGATGATTCCGGATAATTCATGCTTTTCTGAACATTTTGGTATATCAAACACATTTTTCTGATGTCCCGATTAAAAGTTATTACTTTTATAGTATCCACTTTTAAATTTATGATTTTAATTAATTTATTTTCAACAACTATAAAAATTAATTACTCGTGTTTGGGAGAGAGGGATGAAGTAGTCGAATCATCGGAGTCGATGTCCCTAATGCGCGAGGGGGGAGTGGGAATCATGCGCAAAAGGGAGAGGAAATGGAAAAAAGGAACCGCGGAAAAAATCAGTCAAACCGGCCTCCAGCCCGGTCTGGGCCGGTTTGCAGGCCGGCCTGCTAACAGAGGGGTCCGGCACACAGCCCGGCTTGGGCCAGTTCAAAGGCCGGCCACGTGACAGAGACGTCCGGCCTCCCGGCCGGTTTGGGCCGGCAGAAAGGCCGGTCATGGGCCCGAGGCGATCGGTCCGCAGCCCGGCTAGGCCGTCTCCATGGCCGGGCGTGCGAGGAACGGCGATGAACTCCGGCGACGGGAGCGACGGCTACGCGGCTACGGCGAGGTTAGAGCGAGGGGGAGGAACGGAGGAGGTTCGCGTGCTCACCCAGAGCTCGTGAGTAGGCTCGGCGGAGGAGGAGGCGGACGAGGGCGGCGGAAATCGGCCGGCGAAACCGCGACGGTGGTCGGAGAGAACTCGGACGGCACGGTCGCTGTACAACTTCCCTGTCGATTCCTTCCATGAGGAGGGAGTGGACGTCGAGGCGGAGCTGCGGGTGGTGCTCGGTTTGCTCGAGGTCGCTTCAATCAACGGCGATGCGACGGTGACGACCTCTAGGTCACGGCCAGCTCGAGTGGTGCTTCGGCCATGGAGACGAAATTAGAGGGAGAGGAAGCAAGCAAGCGAGGGTGGGGAGCAGCGTGGCCTCGGGGTGGTCTTCTTCCCCTCACGTGGACCGCGGCGAGCAAGGACGGCAGGGCAGAGGCGGCAAGTTGGCGCGTCACGAGCGCAGCTCGCTCGGTCGCTACAGCGAAGGAGATGACCTTTTTGCAAATAAGCCCCTGGCTGCATTTATTTATTCACCAAAAGGTCCTTTTCAGCACAGGATTAATATACCCAGCACTGTTTTGGAATTAAATTAGGCATTTAAACACTTCCAAAAATTATGTGGATTTTTGTACATCCTCCCTACACCCTTGGCATGCACTCCTAGAAGTTAGAAGGCATTTGGAGTCCATTAGCTTGGGGATTAAAATAGGGAGTTGCTTATTGCAATTTTCTTAATTTCCAATTAATTTTCCTTTAGGAAATTTAAGCAAGCTCCAACTCTTGGAACTCCCTTGACAAATATGAGATGTCCAAGTATTTGTGTTTGCAAGATTGAATACTCTCATTGTTGTTAGATTGGTTGAGGCAAGTTTGGCATTCTACTTTTCAATGGTGCCAAACCAAGTATTGTGTTATTTAGCAATTTCATAAGGATGCCATGATGCAAGGAAATGCAATGAGACACAAAAGTGGAAAATTTATTCAGGTTTTTAAGTTTTCAAACTTTGGGCTGTTACATATCTTCTTTTGTCGTGGTGGTATCACGGCAGATGCCATATGACGGCTTGAGTTGGGGCCGATGGACGCTGGTGGAACCGGGGAAGGATAGCGCGCTAAGGAGCGCACACGGAAGACACACCAGCACACACGATCTACCCAGGTTCAGGACCCTCGTGAGGAGGTAAGACCCCTACTCCTGCCTGTCTATCTTAGTATATCAAGATATGGGAATACACAGGTGCTCCTCGAGCTGTATGCTCTCTGCTACGGTGAAGCTCTCAAGGAAGAAGAAGGAAACTATGGGGGAAAAGATCTCTCACCGCATCGTCCCTCACGCAGGAGGGCCTGGGGTACCTTATATATTGGTACCCCGGGTCACAGGATTGGTGTCGTACCGGCACTGTAGCCACGCGCGTCTGCATCAGCAGCTTGGTCATGATTGTGTCCTCTGCCACGGACTGGACGTGACCTGCCCATGCCTCGCACTCTGTTCCCAGGTACGCCCGTGGTCAGCGGTAGGTGTGACCGGTCACCTCGTACCCGCGCCATACCGCCTGCCATGCTCCCGTGTCAGGCGGGATATGACTGTTGCATTGACTTACAACCGGCATAAGGCACCTCTTCTCTTTAACCCGGCATGGATATGCCGGATTCCCCTTCCTTGGTTATCCTCCCCTGCACATAAGAGAAGACACGAAGATACCGACATTCGTATGTCGGTCAGTATATGTCGGTTTGCACTATCATCATATCCCGGCCCCTTCTGGGGCTGGTTATGTCGGTCAGTATATGTCTGTTTGCAGCAGCTTCATATCCCGGCCCCTTCTGGGCCTGGTTATGTCGGTTTCACTGTACCTTGGTCCACTCTTGGACATAATTTATACCATACCTTGACCCTACCCCGGAATAGCCCCCCGACATTAGTCCCCGAAGCTGGTGCGGTCCTGCAGACTCGGATGAAGGGCCACACCAGGTTTACACAACCAAACCAACTTGGCCAACTATCCGACATACTTATGTCGGTCCAACTCAGACATCAGGAACCAAACCTCCAACCACTTTCAACATCTGCCCTTATGTCGGTTTCTCCGACACAAGAAGATTTCCTCGATTTTTTCAAAGATCTTGCCATTGCACGTGGCAGCAAAACGCTGCGCGTCGCCTAGGTTCCAGTGCGCGGACAGACATGCCTCTGCGCGCATGCCACCCACGTCACGCGAGCCCCACGAGTTGTCACGTCCCCTGCGCACTTGAGTGCTTTGACCGCACCGGCGTGCACATTACCGCGTGGCTCCTCGATTCTCACGCCAATAACTGCGCCACTAACCACACCCTGGGCAGTTTCCACTTTGCGGCCCACTATGTGGCCGAGCGTGCGGCCGTTTTTACCGCAAACCGCGCAGATCATGCGCAGTTAATCCGCGCGGCGGTAACGGGGATCGTGCGCGGTAATTTTGCTAACCGCACACCTCCCATGCCCATAAATAGGGGAGCGGGGGCAATCCTTCTCCTCTTCTTTCTTCCACCTCTCTCTTCTTCCTCTTCTTCGCCGCCACCGCGCGGAGCACTCCGCGTAGAGCACTCCGCCACCGCACGACGCCGGACCCCGCGAGCCGTCGACGACCGGAGTTCTTCACATCGCCGCCGAGCCAAGCTCTCCGCCGGCGTGTCCTGCGTTCCTTGCCTCGCGCCGCCACCATACCTCCGGTAAGCTGTTCGTCCGTAGCACCTCCCTGCGGCTAGCATTTAGTTCTTCCGTAGGTTTTCTTTAGATCTTCTCCGTACATCTTCTTTTTAGTTTCTTGCTCATAGATTCTTGTTTCTCTTTGTTATTTCTTTTTCTCCACCGCGTAAACATCGAGAGATGCTCACCGCTAGTGAATCTTTGCCTTTTTGCGGCACGGGTGCGCGGTTTTCATTTCCTCATCGCGTCGTCGCGATGTCTTCTAGCAACGCCGCGGATCCTGCCGACGCCGCCGTCGAGAAGGGTGAGCGCACCGGGTGGGAAGTGACGAGGGGTAGACTCATCAAGACCCATGGTTAAGGTCCCTAGGTTATGAATATGGGGGAGAGAACGTGGTAGAGCTGGAAGTATCGTCGGCTGACAAGCAGGGCAAAGATTTTACCCAGGTTCAGGGCCCTCGTGTGGAGGTAACACCCCTACGTCCTGCCTGTCTGTTATTGCTTTGTGAATATGATGGTTACAAGGATCCCGGCGAGATGTCGATCTCGCTAGGGTTTGTGGCTCTGGTGGTTCGTTGTCTGGTTCGATGGCCCTCCCAGTCCTTAAATAATAGGCTGGGTCTCGGGTGTTCGTAACCGACTCGATTTACAAGTAAGGAAACTCTAAACCGACTATTGCTTCGCCAAACTTGGAGGATACTCCATCTTCGTGGGCCTCCCTTCATGGGCTTCATGTAGGCTCTGATAGTTGGGCCTAGTCGATACGTGCACCAGGTACCCTCATGGTAGGGTACCCGATAGGCATACCCATGTCAGTAGCCCCCGAGTACTTGTCTGATTCGAAGAGTCGGGCATGGACTCATACATCATGCACGTTATATTTTTTACATCTATTTAGAATTCTTATGAAATAGCACATGTTGGCTATGTCGAGTGTTTCATCGACTATGAGTTTTTGCTTATGATAGTCAAGGGATATTAGCTTAGCAGGCCCGGCACACACGACGGATCGGGGCCAGTTAACTACCATTTGTGGCAAAACCATACTAGCTTTCAATCAAACTCGAGTCCCCGGACTCGAATCTGGAACAAACTGGACAGACTCGAAACAGCCGTTGAGGTCTTACGGAATCGAACTGCAGTATAATTTTGAATCAACCCAACGCGTCCGTCGGGGATAATTCATCATGTCTGCTGACACGGAAATTTAAGGATAACGCTGCTGGAGCGGTCCTTAGCCCAGCTCGACTGATCGGCGGGTCTTACCTTTGCACTATGCATGCAGCATCCAAGGATCGTCGGATCAACTCGGGAATATTTTGAGTGTGATTTTGCTTATGAACTAGTCGAATGTTTGTCGACTGATTTTGCCATTATTCTATCGGGTGCGCGACAGCGCTCCCGATGGGAGTAGCCCCCGAGATTGTGCTTTATTGCTTGCAATGGAGGATAATCTCAAAATCTTTTACCCTGCACATTTTAGTCAAAGAAATTTTTTGATACGCTCCCGATGGGAGTAGATGCTGCAGTCGAAAGAATTTCGACTGGCCTCTATGACTTTGCTAAAAACCAACCGAGACTTATGCGAGAGACCACCCGAAGATATCATCGAGTGACTTTTATGCCAGTTGTGAAAGAGAGAACAACGTCAGCAATGACGCATTTTGCGACTGCTATCTCTGACAAGCGGTGGCGTGCTTGGAGAGGCTTTGATAAGACGTGACCCTGTTTTGTGGGCCCGTTTTGCAGAGCTGACCAGGGATGACGCCGCGTGGACTTGATTTGACCGTTCTGGCGCGATTTTCACGGGGCGTGATGATGGTTTCCTGGATTCTCGTGCGTAGTGGGCGGAGTGGCCGCGACGGTTGCTCTCCGGGCTGCCACGTGTATGGCCAGATTTCGCGCGGAGCGTATGCATTTGTTTTAACGGCTGCGATCGTTTTTGCGCTCTGTGGTAAATAGGGGGGACGGCGCTGGCAGAGTTTTTTACTTGCCATTTGCTCCCTGCGCCGCCCCTCGTCTCCTTCCTCGCGCTGCCCCTCCATTGCTCTGCGCCCAAGTTCTTTGCCCCACACTCCTCCACTGTAGCAATGGCGAAAGGTGGAGGTGCGAAGCGTGGTGCTGCCGCCGCCGCCGCGACCGATGCGACCAAGGGCAAGAAGGCCGTGGCGGGTACATCTGCATCCGCCGCGCTGAAGAAGGGCAGCGGGGACTGGGCGAAGTCCACCATCAAGGACGCCCATTTGGTCAAGTTCCGCGAGCAGGGGTATCTGCCACCCGCGGAGCAGCTCGCCGTCCGCGCGCCGTCGCCCAAGGAGGTACTCCCCGAACCACGCGCCAACGAGCGTGTTTGTTTTGCGGAGTTTTTGCCTAGGGGCTTTTCGCTTCCCCTCCACGATTTCGTTCGTGGTCTTCTTTTTGCCTACGGGGTGCAGATCCATGATCTCACCCCAAATGGCATTATGCATATCGCGTGTTTCATCACGCTGTGCGAGTGCTTCCTCGGCGTCGCACCCAGCTGGGCGCTGTGGAAAGCCATCTTCATGGTACGGCCGAACAGAGGAGGTGGTCGCACCTACCCTGTTGGCGGCTGTGGAATCCAGGTGCGCAGCGACACCCGCTACTTCCGCCTGAAGACCGTCGACTCCGCTCAAGGCTGGAGGAAGGGTGGTTTTATGCGACTGTCGAGCAGGATGCAGCCGCCCCTTTCTCGACTGCTGCTTTCACCAGGACCAAGGCGTGGGATCACCAACTCTCAGCCGAAGAAATGGAGGAGGCAAGCCCTTTGCTGGCTCGGATCGGAGGCATGCTGGACAAGGTCACAGGCATCCATTTGATCGCCACCTTTGTGAAGAGGCGGGTGTGGCCCATCCGTGCCCGAGCGCACCCCATGTGGGAGTATGAAGGCGCGGGTGACATCACCCGAATGAACCCAGAGGAGCTTTCAAGGAGTGAGCTGCTGACGCATGTGCGGCACATCACCAACTTGACGACAGGCGACACTTGCAACGTCGACTGCCCTGTTGCACCATATGGGTTGGAGAACCCTTTGCTTGAGGTATGTATGTTTATAGCCTGCTTGCAATGAAGAGTTTGCCACTCGCATGTTCTGCGATATGCGATTTTTGATTCTGACTTTGCAATTTGTGATGTATGCTATGCAGGGTCACTCGACTGCTGCCTCCCTTCCTCCTCTGCCTGAAAATGGCGAGACTGAAGAAACACAGGCACAGGTGGTGGACCCGAAAGGGGATCAGTCGCCCATCCCTTCTGCCACCACTTCACATGTGGAGGAGGTCGAGGAGGAAGCAGCAGAAGAGTCCAATCTGAAGACAAGGCCACCTCTGACCAAGAAGTCGATACCGCGCCACCGAAGCGGCGTCGACTGGCCAAGAAGGCGCCTTCTGCTGAGTTCACCCGCGAAGGGCAGGGTTGGAGGATGACGAGGAATCAGGTTCACCACCTGTTTTCCAAGCCGCTCCTTTGCGTGCGTGCTCAACAAGCTCAACTCTTCCTCTTCAGTCGAGTGGTACCCCAGCCTTTGGGGGACCAATTTTTGGCGACTCCGAAGATGAGGAAGATGAGGAGCACAGGTATGTGTTTTTTGAGTATGATATGAGAATTTTGTGCTGTCACATTTTGTGCTGACCATCTTTTTGCTTTGTTGTGTTGCCACAGTGCTGAAAACAATCAGCCTGGGACTCCTCCAGTCGAGAATGTTCCAACCCTGGAGCACTCGAATTCTGCACCGACTGGAAACGAGGCTGCCCAGCCAATGGCCACTGACGCTGTCGTTGAGACAGCCAAGGCGGCAACTCCAGATGTCGGGACATCAGTCGCGGCTCCTGAGCCGTGGATGAACCACGTGAGTAGCTTTTTGCTTGACCCGTTTAGTTGTAGGTCTGTGAGAGTTTTGGATTTTTGCTGAATTCGTGTGCTCGCAGCCCTTCTACCACACCTTGGCAGATTCTGCCAAGGCTTATGTCCAGGTGGAGCAGGAGAGGGACACCATGCGCGCCGAGCTCGAGCGGCTCAGTCGTGAGTTCTCCTTTTTGCTTTTGTTTTGCCGAACTTCTTTTTGCAATGCTTGATTTTGTCGAGTATTGAATGCACGTGATTTTGCTGGGCCAGGCGAGAAGAAGGAGCTGGAAGACGCACTCGCCGCGCAGCGCGAAGAGTCGAAGAAAGAGCTGGCTGCCGCCACCAACTCAGCCGCTGCACGCGAGCGAGATATGCTGACCAGCTCGCGGCACTCGCGCAGGTCATGGGAGGTGAGTAATCTTTTCTCCTTTTGATATGACGATATAACTTGTCGAGTGTCGTAAAATGACTTATGCCTGTTTTGAATTGTGCAGAAGCTGTTGGCGCACCGGCCTCTGCGGACGTGGCGAGTGACGATCTTTCGCTGGAACAGGCTGTGGGCGGCTTAGGCGCTCTATGCAACCAGGCGAAAGAAGCACTCGCCAAATCGACGAGCACACTTGGCGCTGTATACCAAGTGGTGTTCCCGACTGGCGTGTGCCGTCGACGGTGGATGACTTCGCCAACGTGTTTGGCCCCGGGACGTCCACCATGGCGGGTTTCGCTCGCGCCAACACGGTACGCGGATCCGAGTCCACCATCAAGCTTCTTATGGGACATGGGATAGATTGCGACTATGAGGCAGCACTGTCTGCGTTCCCTCAGAAGCCAGATGGGAAGCCCATTTCCTGAAGGGGGTGAGCGGAGCCGCCGCGCGACTGGCCGAAGTTTTTATGAACACCATGGAGCGCCGGGCACTCGAGACTGCCAATCGTCTGCTTAGGAAATCGAAATCTTAGGTTTAGGGTAGCTGTACCCTTTTGCTTTTTTATGCCTTGTAATGATACCTTCTGAACTGCGCGAGTCTGCGCTTTGTTTGTGCTACCTTGTTTATGCAAAGTCTTTTGCTAATGCTTTCACTCGAAGAGTTGTATGCTTATGACATGAGTTTTAGCTTCTGACACAAACTTTGTGTTTGTGATTATGCTCTTTGAACAGTCACGAGAACCTGCTACTGCGACTAGTTCCTCGCAGGCTCCAATCACCACCCGATCCCAGGGTCAGGTGGCAAATGATGCCAAGGTGATGGAGTATATGAAGGCCAAATTTGTGAGAATGGAGCAAGATCTGAAGGACGCCCAGGCTGAGCTGAGTCGATTGAGGGCAGACCCGCGTTGGCCACCCAACGCGAGGATATGTGCTCGGGGAGATGGAGCTTGTGAACAGGCAACTCGAGTGTAAGTTCGAGTCTTGCTCTGTTTACAAGCTTTTTGCGTAGCTTTTGCCTTTTGATCTGACTGGTGCCCGTGTTTGTAGGCTTTGTCGACAACTTCCAGGCTGAAAAGATTCGCGTGGAAGGGCGTCTGGATAGCGTGGTTGACGACCCTACGACTGGGCGTCAACACTTTTGGCTTGATAGGTACCATGCCCGCATACTCGCCACCCTGAAGGATCGCGTCTGGCGAAGTGCTGAACTGCTGGAGTTATGCCGGGCAGCGTTTATTCGCCTGAACGAGACTCTTTTTCCTTCGGGGCCACAACCACAAGGGATTCGTGCTGTGTTGAACATCTTCCGCCAAACAAATCCCATTCGAGAGTTGCTGTCTCAGAGACTTGTGATTGGAGCCAACGCTGCAATGGCGTATATGCGTAGTCGAAAACCAAGGTTGGTGTTGCGGACACCTGCAGCCGGAGAGGTTCTCGAACAAAAAGACCTGGATGACACGATCCAAGCTGCGGAGACACTAATCGAGTGCACTCGCGAACAGCTTTGCGGTCCCGAGCTGCCCGTAAAGGACGAGCCTGAGGATTAGAATAGTTTGCGAGTGCAATTTTTGTATAGGGGCAGCCCCCGAGTGTAATTTTTGACTCTTTGTATATTGTATAGTTTGTATACTTTGATTTTTTGTCGAGCCCCCGAGTCAGTCGAGCGGGGTTTGTGAAATATGTGTTGGTTGTGAACCAATGACTGTGCAGCCCCCGAGTATTCGAGTGCGGCTGCAGAGTTTTTGTGTTCTTTGTTTGGATCCTTGTTACGCAGCCCCCGAGCATTCGGGTGCGGCTAAGGCATTGTGTTTCTGCAAGAGCGAGAGCTCATTTGATCGATAACACAGCCCCCGAGGGTTTCGGGTGCGGTTAAGGTATGAATTATGCGGGTAGTACCACAAAGAAGTCGAAGGAACATTGATTTTATTCCTCTTTTGAATGTTAGGCTGCAGGCCGCCTCATTAAAAACCTTCCAGTCCCCTTAGGTACCCTGGTAAGGAAAAGAGCGCGTCTGAAACCTGCAGCCATCCGACATATAGCCTATTACATTGTATGACTGTGAGCACTTTATGCGTAGAAACGGCGCAGATGCGCAACGTTCCAAGGATTATGAGAGAGTTCGCCTGTCTTCGCGTGCTTCAGTCGATATGCGCCTCCACCAAGGACCTCCGTGATGATGAAGGGACCCTCCCATGGGGAAGCGAGCTTGTGCACCTTCTTTTGCTTCAGTCGAAGAACCAGGTCACCAACGACGAAGGACCTGGTGCGCAGTCGACGGCTGTGGTAGTTGCGAAGGTCCTGCTGGTAAACAGCTGTGCGGGCCAAGGCCGTGTCGCGCGCTCATCGAGCAAGTCGACTGCGTCTTCGAGTGCTTCTTCCGCGTCTTCTTCATTGTATGCTTCAACTCGTGGCGCATTGAACCTTACATCTGATGGCAGAATTGCCTCTGCACCATAGACCATGAAGAATGGGGTGAACTGCGTAGAAGTGTTGGGAGTTGTGCGTAGGCTCCATAGCACAGATGGTAGTTCTTCGACCCAAGCACCCGCAGCTCTTTTGAGTGGCACCAGGAGGCGCTTCTTGATCCCACTCGTCACAAGTCCATTGGCCTTTTCGACTTGGCCATTGGATTGTGGATGCGCCACGGATGCGTAGTTGAGCGTAATGTCCTGCTCTTTGCAGAAGGTTTTGAACTCCTCAGCCGTGAAGTTTGTGCCGTTATCAGTGATGATACTGTTTGGGACACCGAAGCGGTAGATGATGCTCTTTATGAAGTTGACTGCCGTAGTAGCAGTCGAATTTGTGATGGGGACCGCCTCGATCCACTTTGTGAACTTGTCGACTGCCACCAGTAGGTGAGTATGCCCGCCATGCGATGATTTTTTGAGTGGCCCAACCATATCGAGCCCCCATTGGGCGAAAGGCCAGGCCAGCGGTATAGTCTTCAACGCCGATGCGGGTGCGTGCGGCCTTGTTGCGAATTTCTGGCAGCCGACGCACCTTTTGACTATGTCCTCCGCGTCTTTGAGTGCTGTAGGCCAGTAAAACCCTGCGCGAAAGGCTTTGGCTACGAGTGATCGACTGCTGGCGTGATGCCCACAGGTACCTGCATGAATGTCTCGAAGTATGGCTTGGCCATCTTCGAATGCGATGCATCTTTGGAACATACCTGATATGCTGCGCTTGTATAACTCGCCGTTGATAACGGTGTATGCTTTTGATCTTCGAGTCACGCGTCGGGACTCGGTTATGTCATCTGGTAGCTCGCACGGAGTATGTAAGCCAGAAAAGGTTGAGTCCAGTTGGCTCAATGAGGATACCTCGACTGGGGGGTCCTCTGTGCTAGGCTTTGCTTTTGGTGGCGTAGTCGACGGAGGAGGCTCTCGTTTCTCCTTGATAGATCTGTGTTCGATGCGCTCGAGGAAGACACCAGGTGGAATTTGTGCGCCAGTTGAGCCAAGATTGGCTAGCATGTCTGCTTCTTCGTTACTTTCCCTTCCTATGTGCCTCAACTCGCAGCCCTCGAAGCTGCCCTCCAGTGTGTTGTACAGGTCGCGATAAGCGATCATGTTGTCCGCGATTGCGTCGCAGGCCTTCATTGTTTGCTGCACCACGAGATTGGAGTCGCCGTAGATCATCAATCGAGTGCACCCAAGTGCTTTTGCCATCCGCATGCCATGGATCAGAGCCTCGTATTCAGCCTCGTTATTGGAGGGTAGTTTGAATCCCATCTGCAAAACATAACGTAGCTTGTCCCCTTTTGGTGATATGAGGATGACGCCTGCGCCTGCGCCTTCGTGTTTCTTGGACCCATCGAAGTACATGGTCCAGGAATTGGACACGTCTGGTGCTCCAGGTAATTGGGCTCTATCCACTCGGTTGTGAAGTCGGGTAGGACTTGTGCTTTGATAGCCTTCGGGTGCTCGTACTTGATGTCTCTTGGAGCCAGCTCGATGAGCCATTTTGCGACTCGACCCGTTGCATTGGGGTTTGTGAGGATATCACCGATTGCTGAGTTACTTACCACGGTGATCGGTGCTCGGTGAAGTAGTGTGTCAACTTCCTTGAGGACATGAATACAGCGTATGCCAGCTTTTGATAGTGCGGGTACCGCTGTTTTGATATGGAGAGAACCTCGCTCAGGTAGTAGACTGGACGTTGTATGCTTTGGATGTGCCCCTCCTCCATGCGTTCGACTACCAGTACGGTGCTCACCACCCTGTTTGTAGCCGAGACATACAGGTAGAGTGGTTCCCGTTCCTTAGGTGCGACGAGGATCGGAGGGCTTGTGAGGATCCGCTTGAGATCTGTGAAGGCTGCTTCAGCTTCTGGCGTCCACTCGAACTTGTCCGCCTTCTTCATCAGTCGATAGAATGGTAGAGCCTTTTCACCCAGTTTGCTGATGAATCGACTGAGCGCTGCTACTCGTCCTGCTAGTTTCTGCACATCGTGAAGCTTTGAAGGCCTTTGCATTGTGAGGATGGCCTGTATTTTCTCCGGGTCTGCTTCGATTCCACGGGCAGAGACTAGGTACCCTAGAGCTGCCCGGCTGGAACGCCGAACGTGCACTTCTTAGGATTGAGCTTGATATGGAAGCGTTTGAGGTTTGCGAACGTCTCCCTCAAATCGTCGAGTAGTGTGTGTTCTTCCCTTGTGGTAATGACAATGTCATCCACGTAGACCTGGACGTTGCGTCCAATTTGCTTTTTGAGGCAGTCCTGCATCATGCGCTGGTATGTTGCACCCGCGTTTTTGAGCCCAAAGGGCATAGTTGTGTAGCAGTAGACCCCGAGTGGGGTTATGAACGCCGTTTTTTCTTCGTCTTCTTGCTTCATCCTTATCTGGTGATAACCTGAGTAAGCATCCAGAAAGGAGAGTCGTGCGCATCCGGCGGTGGAGTCGACGATCTGGTCGATTCGGGGTAGCGGGAAGTGATCCTTTGGACAGCACTTGTTCAGCGCTGTGAAGTCCACGCACATCCGAAGGATGTCTGTATGCTTCTTCTCTACGAGTACGGGGTTGGCCACCCATTGTGATTTCTTGATTTCCCTAATGAATCCTGCTGCGAGTAACCGGTCGACTTCAGATTCGACTGCGGTTCGCTTTGGGCCGGAGATTCGACGCATCGTTTGCTTGACTGGCTTTGCATCTGGAAACAATTGGAGAGAGTGCTCGGCGAATTCCCTGGGAATACCTGGCATGTCGGCTGGACACCACGCAAATATTTCCCAGTTCTCACGGAGGAATTCGACGAGCGCGCCTTCCTATGCGATAGGCAGGCTCGAAGATATGTTGACTGTCTTGGACGGATCGGTCGGGTGCACCTGATGCGACCTTGTGTCATTTGTAGCATTGAAGGATCTGTCGACTGCCAACTTCTTATGCTCCGGAAGGAGTGTGCGGTCGTTGGTAATCGCCAAGTCGGCGAGTGATTCTTCCACCCCGAACATCTCGGAGATTTTGCTGAACTCGCGGTCGCAAGCATCGGACCTTTGAAAGTTTCCACGGACAGTGATGACTCCCTTTGGTCCTGGCATCTTCAGCGTGAGGTACGCATAGTGTGGCACCGCCATGAATCGAGCAAACGTCGGGCGACCAAGAATAGCATGGTATTGTGATTTCCAGTCGACGACCTCGAACTCAATCGACTCTGTCCTGAAGTGGCTTTTGTCCCCGAACGTAACGTCGAGTTGTATGGTGCCTTCTGGGCTAATTGCTTTGCCAGGAACGATACCGTGGAAGGTATTTGAAGATTTTGGGAGGTTTTCGACTGACCTGTTCATTTTGCGGAGCGTGTCCGCGAAGATGATGTTTATGCCGCTGCCTCCATCCATGAAGACCTTGGTCATGGCGTAGCCTCCTATTTGCGCGTCGAGTACCAGAGCCGCGTGCCCTGGTCGAACTACAGCTGGGGATGATCCTCTCGACTGAAGCTTATGATGGTTTCCGATCCCTTCAGAAATTCGGGCACGGCAGGAGGTGCCATGACAGCCATGTTCACCTGTCGAGTGATTAGCTTTTGCTGCCTGTTGGAGGGGCGACCCTTTTGTATCATGTACATCTGCCCGTGGGGCTGTGGATATTGATCATCTTCCGCCCGTAGTACGGGTTGTATGGCACCTGCGAGGTTTGCGCCTGGAGCAGGCTGTGGTGGTGGCGGTGGCGGCTGTGGCGCCATGAGAGCGGGCACAGCGTTCGGCTGTGGTGCGGGTGCAGGCGTGGGCTGAGCAGGTGCTGGGCCGTTCCTTTTGAGTCGTATCATGTAGTCAGTCGCCATTTGGTCGAATTCCCTGCAGTTCCTTAGGGTGTGATTGGAGCGTAGTTTTCCGTCGTCCCCCTTGAAGAGGTGGAATCTGCACCAGTCGTCCATCTTTTCCTCGAATGACCGCTCGGGTTTTGCGTCGCTACGTTTGCGCCATTCTTGCCTTTTGTAGCTGTCGCTCCGCTGCTCGCGATCTCGACTGTCCCGTCGATCATCCGAGCGTCGATTGCTTCTATCTTGGTCCTCCCGGTTGTGTGTATCCAGCCGCCATGAACTCGGGTCTGTTATCGTCGTAAGGACGTTGGAACGTTTGCGCCTGCGATCTTCTCTGTATGAATCTCTGCGGCTCGACTGCCGCTTTCGTAGTTGTCGCGTGTGGGGAAGCACGGGATCTGCGTACAGAATCCTCTCCATCTGCCCACTCAGTCGCAACTTTGATGAGGTCAGCCAGGGAGGTTGGCTTTTCACGACCAAGTGCCTCTTTGAAGTCCTTCCTGGCGAGACCTTGTATGAAGGCATCCATGGCCCTGTCTTCTGACACTTTGCCAACCGAATTGCGTATTTCGGTCCACCGCCGTATGTATGATCTCAACGACTCGTCTGATCGTTGAGTGCATGTCCTTAATTCTCGAATGTCTTCGGGCGCTCACACAGAGGCTCGAAGTTTTTGATGAAGTCTCTGCGGAAATCGTCCCACGAGTCATATGATGATGGAGGGAGCGATTGAGCCAGTCGCGGGCAGTTCCTTCGAGCATAAGTCGTATGTACTGCATCGCCGTGGTGTTCGTGCCACGCTGGCATGCCACGGCGAGTCTGTAATCTTCTAACCACCCAGAAGGTTCTTGGCGACCGTTGTACTTGGGTTGTTCGCCTGTCAACTTGAACCGTTTGGGCATCCGCGTCTCACGGATGCGTCGAGTGAAGCACAATGCTCCGCATGGCTCTGGTTCGCGATCAGAGTATGAATCGCTGCTATAGGATCTTCGAGATCTGCTTCTGCTGGACCTGTGCCGGCGCGTGCTTCTCCTTCCTTCATCCGAGTGGTGGCTGCGACCACTGCGATGATGTGCTGCGTGTCGTGAGTCGACTATGTCGCGATCGCGATTCCTTGCTGGAGTTTTGTCTTCTGGCTGTATAGCCTGTGCCGCTAGAGCTAGCGATTTGAGTTGTTGGCGATGCAGGGCTGCGTTAGGGTCATTCGCCGGAGGTTGCATTGCCTTGAGGTAAGCACCTACGGAGAATAATGCACCCGCAGCAGTTTTGGGCACTGGGATTCCGTTAGCGTCCTCTGTCATGAACGACAGGTTACGGGTGATTGCTACCCTTTCATGTTCTGGAAGGCTTGCCAACCGCGACCTAGGTCGTGGGGTTGGTTGCTGTGTGGACCCGAGGGATTGCTCCCTTCTTCGGGCACTCGAGAGGCTGGCTTGCCTTTTGCGCTCCTCGAGCGTCGCTCGGTAGTTTTGCAGTCGAATTGACTCCTGCCAGTTGAAGTACTGGAAGGTCAACATCTCCTCTGGGGTGGAATTTGGTGGCATCATTGTGCACTCCTTTATGACTTTATCTGCTTTTGCTGCCATCTCCTCCGTGATTGTCAAGGTTGTGACCCCATCCGGCATGGTTACCGTGCATGGGAATTGTGCAGGCCTGCGAGCGGCTGCGTCTGCGGATGATTCTGCGGTGAAGGCCACGTAGACCTGATGGGGCGTGACCCGAGGACAGGTGTATGTGCTGTCGATTCCAGTCATGGACTCGACGTCGCCGTCGAGGCTCATGTCAGAGCCAGTGTGTTCATCGAGTAGATCTTCGAGGCGAATCTCGTTGTCGATGTGCTCATCCTATGCTCATCTCGGTGTTGGCGAAGCCATTATGGATTTCTGAGTCGAGGTTGGTGTTGGTGAAGATCTCCGAGTCGACGTTGTTCGTTATGAATCGCGGGCTCGTAGAAGTCATCGAGGGAGATCCCGCAGTCGAAACTCTCGTCGAGTGGTAGGTTGAAGTCGATGTTGCTTGTGTTGTATGCTGATTCTGCCTCCTCGCCTTGGAGTTCCGTCATCATGAACCTGTCGAGCTCGCCGGTCGACATGGTTGTTGCGGGCGAGCAGGCTTCAGGAATCGACGATGGGGCGAGCAGTCGACGGAGCCTCGAGTGCACCCAGCGCCAGTTGTTGCGGATCTGTCGAGTCCTGCGTGCCAAGATTGTTTACGAAAAAATTGAATGCTCCAACAGTCAAGCTCAAACCTGATTCAAGGCCGGAAAACGCCTCCTGAAGCTCTGGCGAGTGCGGATTGAAATTCATTGGAAGAGCAGATGCGCTTTTTGCAGGTGAAGCGGGCAGGCTGCCGCTTTTCGAGTGGATCGGCGAGTCGCCGTGTGTCGCCTGGATCGGCGAGTTGCTGTTTGCTGACATGGCCGGCGAGTTGCCGTTTGCAGATGAGATCGGCGAGTTGCCGTTTGCTGGTGTGATCGGCGATTTGCCGTTTGCTGTTGGGACCGGCGAAACTTCGAGTCCAGCGCTATTCTTTCCCACAGACGGCGCCACTTGACGAGGGGTAGACTCATCAAGACCCATGGTTAAGGTCCCTAGGTTATGAATATGGGGGAGAGAACGTGGTAGAGCTGGAAGTATCGTCGGCTGACAAGCAGGGCAAAGATTTTACCCAGGTTCAGGGCCCTCGTGTGGAGGTAACACCCCTACGTCCTGCCTGTCTGTTATTGCTTTGTGAATATGATGGTTACAAGGATCCCGGCGAGATGTCGATCTCGCTAGGGTTTGTGGCTCTGGTGGTTCGTTGTCTGGTTCGATGGCCCTCCCAGTCCTTAAATAATAGGCTGGGTCTCGGGTGTTCGTAACCGACTCGATTTACAAGTAAGGAAACTCTAAACCGACTATTGCTTCGCCAAACTTGGAGGATACTCCATCTTCGTGGGCCTCCCTTCATGGGCTTCATGTAGGCTCTGATAGTTGGGCCTAGTCGATACGTGCACCAGGTACCCTCATGGTAGGGTACCCGATAGGCATACCCATGTCAGGAAGGTTCCGACGTCTCTCAAGAAGAAATTGATTGGCTGATCCGAACTTGGCGTATCCCGAAAGAGGTGATATGTCGGCCCCCTGGCAAAGAGGCTGAGCCGAATTTCGAACCCGGCGAGCGTGTGGTCTTCGTCGCGCATTTCGAGCGCGGCTTTGGCCTCCCGGCGAGCCAGTTCTTCCGAGGCTTCTTAGATCGGTTTCATCTTCAACCCCATCACCTTCCAGCCAATGCTATCACCACTCTCTCGGCATATGTCTCTTTCTCCGAGGGATATCTCGGTCTTTGGCCCACCGTTGAACTTTGGGCCAAATACTTCCAACTCCGGAAGCAGAGTGTTCGGGATCTGGAAAACAAGAACTTCCCCAAGGAAATGACCCGTGCGGAGCCGCTACAATTATACCTCGGAAAGGTTCCATCTTTCCTCGGATTCAAGGCTGGAGTCATGCCGGAAGTGGCAGCGCACGTTCTTCTACGTGAAGAGCCCAGACAAAGCCGATCTCCTCAACTTGCCGACATTCAGTCTCGGTGCCCCCACGGAGCAGTTCAATTGGCACTTCAACCCAAAGGAGACAAATCTCGAGATCAACCAGATTCACAAGTTCGTCAATCAGTTCCAGGGGGAAGGGATGACGGCCGATGACCTCTTGAGAACCTTCATTAGCCGCCGAGTCTCACCCCTCCAAAACCGAGTTCACAACATCTGCCACATGAGTGGCCGATACGACCCTACGCGGGTCAGCACTCATGAGCTGAGCAAGGCCGACATCCGGAAACGCGTCAAGTCAATTGCCAGGACGCGGATGACAGAGGAATGGGAATGGGGTAAAGAACCCCATGATAGAACTCGGCTTCCGGAGCATGTAAGTAACTTGCAATCTAGATCGACATATTTTGCCTGCCGAGACAACTCTTATGTCGGCACCATATTTTGCTCCTAGAATAACCCGGTTTTATTGCGTCTGTTTTGCAGAGATTTGCTCGGCAAGTGATTGAAGACGGAGTGAATCCCTCCGCCAAATGGGGCCAAGATCTACCTGTCCCGGCCGTCGCTGAAGTTGAAGACCCGGACGATGAGGATCATATGCCGATTCCGGCTGCTGGCGCCCCTGCCTCGGGTAAGCCTCAAGCCCGAGCCTCAATCAGAGATTGGTCAGATGACGATGACGATGATTGTCAAATTTTAGAGGCACTTGATGTTCATCCCATCGCATTTGCTTACCCACTACCCTCGGCACCAGCTGACCCGGGCGGCCAGGTTCCGAGTACATGCCCTGCTACCTCAGGCAATCGAGGCGGATCTCGCAAACGTGCCGGGACCGGTACCTCAGATACCGGGACCTCAGGAGCCTCAGTCCCTGCAGCGAAGAAACCGAAGCCGCAGAAGAAATTGGGACATAAGCCACGGGGCAAGAAGATACCGCCAGTTACAGAAGGGTAAGATATCCTTTGCCGATATATGCTCGTCTCCCTACGTTTCCCTTTCTTCCTTTAACTGAGATAATATTTCCCCGAGGTAACATATTTTCCTGCTTCGATGCAGTGCCGCCCTTGAAGTCAGTCAGAGTGCATCCTCTGTGCGCTCACCTATTCCGCCGCCAGCGATATCTCGGTCAACCGACATCGGAGCTGCTAGCTCAGCAATGGCAAGTCCTTCCCCGGTACATACAACTCCAGCCGACATACCGCCGCCGGCTTCTGATGCCGCACCTGGAGGAGGCCAAGACGCCTTAGAAACCTCGGCCCCTGACCGAGATGATGATTCCGGTGCTCACATCATGGACTTCGAGACGGAGCGGACCGAAACTCCGATAGCACCGGATCAGCAGCAACAACCACAACAACAGCAACAGCCACAGCAACAACAGCAGCAGCAACAACAGCAACAGCAGCAACAGCAGCCACAACAGCAATAGCCACCGCAGCAGCCACAGCCACCACCGACGTCTTCCGTACCGACATCCCAGAAACAAGCACCACCGCCAAAGCCGACACAGCCACGACAACTGGCCACCAGGAAAGTGCCGGCCAATCTGAATAAACAACTGGCGCTGAATTCGACCCAAGCTCTAGCTGCATCCGTCTCCAGAGTCGTCGCAGCTCCTGGCTGGGAGTTTCCCCGGCTGCGAACTCAAAGCGGTAACAGCCTGGGCTCGGTGGAGCATTATAACATGGACTGGAATGCTGCCGATACCAGCGAGGTTTCTTCCCAGAACCCGGCGCTCGCTTCCCAGACCCCAGCGCCCCGGCATCTAGCTGGCCCAAGCGCGCTTGCGCAGTCCATGCACACGCTGCAGGTTGCGGTCCTTCGAGCTAGCAAGATTGCAGAGGTAAACCTTCCTCGGCTTAGTCCTTTTTTCTTTTATCAAAGATAATAGATATATATTATCCCCAGTCCCCGAGATTCGGGTCGAGTGGTTGATGCTCGATCGAGTAAAGATCACTCGGCGTGAATCTTGAAAAATTCCGACGTCCAGTCCCGAGATTCAGGTCGAGTTTACTTGGCTTGAATCCTCAAAAATTCCGATATCCAGTCCCCGAGATTCATGTCGAGTTTACTCGGCATGAATCTTCAAAAATTCCGATATCCAGTCCCCGAGATTCATGTCGAGTTTACTCGGCGTGTATCTTCAAAAATTCCGATATCCAGCCCCCGAGATTCATGTCGAGTTTACTCGGCGTGAAACTTCATAATAACACTAACACTTTCCCTTTTTTCAGGAATGCACCAATACTCGGACCGAGGTGTTCTAGAAGCTGCTCTTGGATCACAAGAAGCTCAAGAACTCCTACAAGCAGTTGCAGGAGGAGTTGAAGAACAAGGGCGACGCGCACAACGCTGCGCTCCAGAAGGAAAAAACTGTAGTGTCTCGGCTCCAGAAGGAGCTTGAACGGGTTCAGAATCAGAAGTCCGAGCTGGAGAGAGTTGCCGCCGAGGAGAAGAAACAGCGGGCAGAAGATGCTCTGAAGCATAAGGAGCTCCTCGACCAGACGAGGTCTGCGCCACCTCGGCTCAACAAGAACTGGATGCCCTCAAGGCCAAATGCAACAGCTGGTTGGCCGAGCTCACCCGGATCAACAGCGAGATGGACAGTAAGTTTCCTTTATCCTTTCTTTTCATTTACTTTGCTTCTACCGACATTATATATATGCCGGTATACGACTTAACTCGGTAGTAGCTTTTCTTTCTTCAGAGCACTTCTCCCACTCCAAGGCCGCTGCAACAAACGTTACCATCCAGGCACGCGAAAAAAGAGCAGAATTTGGCCCGATCTCGGAGGAATGGGACATTGAAGATCATCTGACGGCTCTGGATGCTCGCATATCTCCTCTGAGATGCATTGGTACTGAGCTCCTTGAAGCTGGTATCCGGGTTTATCGGATTCTATGGCCAGAGTCTGCGACTCCAGCTACCATCGCTGAGTTATCCAAGTGCCTGCTGGCCGCCGAGACAAGGCTCCGAGAGTGGAGATCTTCCTCAGCTCGTGCCGGTGCAGATCAAGCTCTGACTTTTGTGCTTTCTTGGTACGAGGCAATCGACCTTAATGCACTGAAATCCCTGCGTTCCGACTCGAAATGGAAGTCAGATCCAACACTGATCCAGAGCCGCAAGGAAGCAGCCTCCTTCATCGCCAGCTATGCTCAAACCCAAAATCTCATTCCTGGTCCAGTCTACTCCGACGACGAAGAAGATGACGCCGAAGAGGAAGAGGATGATGACGAGGAAGAGGAAGTTGACGAGGAGATCGAGGCTGAAACTCCCAACATTGCCACTGACGCAGCAGCCGACACTGCCGAGCCGACAGCAGCCGACATATCTTCGGAAGCAGCATCCAACATCACCGGCAACCCGGCAACCACCACGACGGTCGATCCTGCGACCGAGATTGCTCCTGCGACTCGCACTGCTCCTACTGACCCGAGCTCCTCCACCGCAGCTGTTTGAACTTATCACAAGTTGAACTGTTAAATCCCCGAGATGCCGGGTGCAGATGTATATATACTCTTAAGTTTTTATCAGTGCTAAGGCTTAATGCCGGATTACTTTGCACCAAGTCCCCGAGTTTACTTTCTTGTTCACTATACTTAGTAATCTTTGCTCTTGTCTACCATTTTGACGTTCGACAGTCGAGTCACAAGATCAAATTTATAGCATACGGTACTCATAATGTTGGGGATATACCTACTAGGGGTATCACCAGCATGGGTCAATCCGGCTAGTCCATGGTGGCCCGCAGTGGTGGTAAAGGCTTTGCCTGCCGGGCGGCCCAGATAGCTGACGACCAAGGAAGGCGGATGCCGGCAAGGAGGAGGCCCAAGACAGAAGCCCATGAAGCCACCAAGACCAAGATGGAAGGCGGCATACTTGCCGGCTAGGTTTAGGACTCCGTATACTTGCTGGATACGTATTCACCTTGTAACCCTAGGTCCAGCCGCCTATATAAGCTGGACCTCGGGACGCCTTTAGGGCACGATTCAACACAACCAACTCATTGTAACCTGTTCACGGCGATATTGCCTTATAGTGAGTTATAGCAGCACGTAGGGCACCGCCACCGCCGTGGTGCCTGAAGCTGGGTAAACCGCCGTGTACAATCGCGACCTTGACGACGCCCACCTTCTTGCCCTACGTTCACCCTCGACTAGCAGGACCCCGTCTCCTATCCAAGATGCCGATACGACGACAGTTGGCGCCCACCGTGGGGCCTAAGGCGTCAGGCGTCACATTCCAGGCGGGAACTCTTGGCGGCATCGGCGAAACAATCGCCGTCGGCCACGCCGTTCGCTATGGCGACAACCACTACATCAGCTGCGACGAGTCCTACATCCCCGCAGACGACTACATTAGTCGTCTGCGGAGTTGTGCCGTTTGGCGGCGTCGATGTGTTCATTGGCTACACTTCAGAGGCGTATGGGTTGCCGCGAATTTATTCGCCATCCCACCCGCCCTACAATCAAGACGGATCTGAGTTTGCCTCCTCTGAGGAGTCCGCAGATTCAGATCTACACTTTGTCGGCATGACGGGACTGGGATCAGACTCCCAGCCCAACAGTCAAGATCCCGAATCTATTCTTCCTGCGCTCCAGGATGATGCGATGTTGGATGCCGGATCCAGATCTACCGTTCACGTCAACGTAGATTCTGACTCCGAAGAAGATTCTGCCAGCATGTTCGAGCAACGGGTCAAGCAGTGTTTTGTTACACCTGATCCTCCGCCTTCGGAGGCGGCTGCGGGCTCCTCCGTCAACATGCAGCAGGTTTTTATGGCGGATGTCACCGGTGCAGCCTCAGAGAAGGCGGCGGCAACTGACGCCGCCAACCTAGGGACTCTGGCAATCGATCCACAGTTTCTAGAGCCTCCTGGGGCTCCGAAGAAGAAGCTCTCTAAGCCGGTATTCCAAGGCATCCTGATCAAGGGTGCTGTTCCCGGCGTCATCCGCCTTGTACTCGCACATCTTCAGTGGGCGATGGCGGAGTGGCATAATCTTCCTCGACACCCAGCAAATGACGGTGTCAACTCCATCAAGGTGTGGAGCCATCATCGTCTTCGTCAAGAATTCGATCCGCCTGACGGCAATTCGAAGTTCCGCCGACAAACTGCTGAGCGGCACCTTTGCCGTCCAACAAGCCTTGTGGGTTGGCGGACCATTGACAAAGATAGGCATCCCCTGTGTGCTGCCAGGTGTCGGGATGTCCTTGCAGTAGAAGAAAGTGCTGGTCCAGTACTTCACCGACTCGATGTATGGTATTTTTGGGTACCAGTCGGGTTGGCGGCAGTTGAACGTGACACTTCCGCAGGTTGCTAGGTGGCCGCCTGGTATGGTTTGCCGGCGGCACAAGAAGCAGTACTTGAATAGCTCTATGGAAGCAGCTATGCCTAAGTACCCTTCGCACAAAGCTTGGAAGCCGGCTAGCACTAGTATACTATTGGGAGCAATGTTGTGCGGCTGCAGCCCATAGAAACTAAGTACCACCAAGAAGAAGGCGGAAAGCGGCAGAGACATACCGCGAAGGCTGTGCGACGCTAACATGACACGCTCGCCGTCTTGTGGGTCAGGCACCGCCTCGTCGTCTGGAACCCTCCAGAAGCATTCAGTCTTTGGCGGAATGTAGCCGCCTTCCTCCAACTCCTTCAGGTAGGCTGACGTCATAACTGACGGCAGCCTGTACCTGGAGCCAAGGTCTCCAGTCTCCTCCTCTTCCTCGGCGTCGTCGTCGTCGGCGGCGGCAGATTCCGCCGCAGCCTCAGAGCTGGTCGCCGCAAGAGATGGGAGCGGGAATGACGGAGCCGCTGCTGCAGGAGCCGCCGGAGTTGGGGAAGAAGTAGAAACCTCGCCCGTAGCCATGGTGGAAACGGGAGAGGTCATCGGTGCGCCCCCGGGCACCGCCGCCGCCGCCGTTGGAGCAGATCCAGATCCAGCGGGGATCGCTGAGGCCGTAGCCAGTGTCGCCGTCGCCGCCGCATCCTGCTGAGTGCTCGCCATTTTGGGGAGAAGGCTCTGCTCGTGCTCGCCGGAGTTGAGTACGGGGAGGAGAGGAGCTCAGGAAGGTGAGGAGGCCACGGTGGGTGCGAATGGGGAAGAAGGTTTGCATCGATGTGCCCTTTGGGGTATTTATCCCCAAGCGCCAAGATTCGTGCCCGAGATTGGGGGGATGCGTGATATGCGCCACGTGCCCACGATTTGCACGTCGGGGCAACGGTGTCTGCAGCCCTCGCTCCGATTCTTGTGCGTAGTGGAGAAATCATCATGACACATGCCCAAGTCCAAACTGTCGTGGACTGCATGACATCATCCGTCAACATTTGACAGGTCCAGTCAATTGACAAGACTGGTGCCGGGAAGATTCCTGACGATGGTCAGGCCGTCTTTCCCATGATGGCGGCAAATTGTCAGACTACTTTAGGCGGACAGCCGCTTATTTTCAATTTTGGAATGCTTCAAGCTCTTCAGACGCTTACAAGACAAGGCGGACATTGCCAACAAGAAGAAGACGGTGCCTGAGGAACTCGAACCCTCCCAGGGGCTAATGTTGGGGATATACCTACTAGGGGTATCACCAGTATGGGTCAATCCGGCTAGTCCAGGGTGGCCGCAGTGGTGGTAAAGGCTTTGCCTGCCGGGCGGCCCAAATAGCTGACGACCAAGGAAGGCGGATGCCGGTAAGGAGGAGGCCCAAGACTGAAGCCCATGAAGCCACCAAGACCAAGATGGAAGGCGGCATACTTGTCGGCTAGGTTTAGGACTCTGTATACTTGCTGGATACGTATTCACCTTGTAACCCTAGGTCCAGCCGCCTATATAAGCTGGACCTCGGGACGCCTTTAGGGCACGATTCAACACAACCAACTCATTGTAACCTGTTCACGGCGATATTGCCTTATAGTGAGTTATAGCAGCACGTAGGGCACCGCCACCGCCGTGGTGCCTGAAGCTGGGTAAACCGCCGTGTACAATCCCGACCTTGACGACGTCCACCTTCTTGCCCTACGTTCACCCTCGGCTAGCAGGACCCGTCTCCTATCCAAGATGCCGATACGACGACACATAAATTTTGAGATAAGGTTTAGAGTCATCCGACATAAAGAAAAGGAATAAAAAACCGGGTTAGTAAACAACCTATACCGAATCATTTTTGGACCGAGTCCCCGAGTCTGTTTTCATGTTTACTACATTCCATAACCTCTGCTCTTGACTGCCATTTTGGCGTTCGTCAGTCGAGTCATAAGATCACAACAAGATAGCATACACTACTTGAACTTTGAGACAAGGTTTAAAACCATTCGGCATAGGAACAACACAGATAAAACAAAGATAAAACACATGCATATAGACAAGACAGTCCCCGAGATTCTTTTCGGAGTGCCAACATTTCATTCAAAGGAAACCGAGATACATACATTGCGCCCTTAAGAGTAAAAGGGACGGAGCAGAGCCACATTCTAGGGTCGTTTGGTTTCCTCTCCAGATTTGTCCATCCTGTCCTTACTTGGTTCCTGTGCATCTATAAGATAGTATGCATCATTGTGCAGAGCCTTGCTCACAATGAACGGTCCCTTCCATGGAGGTGATAACTTGTGCATGCCGGCTTTGCGCTGCACTAGCCAAAGCACCAAATCTCCTTCTCGGAATACACGAGGATTTATCTTCCGGCTATGATAGCGTCGGAGATTTTGCTGATATATTACTGACCGAGATAAGGCCAGTTCTCATGCTTCTTCGAGCAGATCGACATCATTTTCCCGAGCTTCTTTTGCCTCGGCTTCTATGTACAGTGTAACTCTTGGCGAGTCATACTGTATGTCGGCCGGCAGGACCGCTTCTGCTCCATAGACCAGAAAAAATGGCGTATAGCCCGTTGATCGATTCGGTGTGGTCCTGAGACCCCACAGTACTGCCGGTATCTCATCTATCCAACAACCCGGAGTTCGCAGCAGTGGTTCAATCAACCGGGCTTTGATGCCGGATAACACTAATGCATTTGCTCTTTCCACTTGCCCATTGGACTCCGGATGCACGACCGATGCTAGGTCAAGTCGGATTCTCTTTTCAGCACAGAATCGAGCAAATTCTCCTACATCAAAGTTTGTGCCATTATCTGAGATAATGCTGTGTGGGTAACCATATCTCAAAATGATGCCTTTCAAGAAAGATACAGCCGTGTGGCCGTCACACTTCCTGATTGGCTTTACCTCGATCCACTTGGTGAACTTGTCCACCATCACCAGCATATGAGTCATGTTACCTCGGGCCGGTTTGAATTCCCCCACCATATCCAGACACCAAACAGCAAAAGGCCAAGTGATGGGAATTGTCTTGAGTGCTGAAGCTGGCATGTGGATCTTGTGAGCAAATCTCTGACATCCCTCGCACTTCCTGACGATATCTTCTGCCAGTTGCAAAGCAGTGGGCCAGTAAAACCCATGTCGGAATGCCTTAGCAACCAAGGCTCTTGAGCAAGCATGATGACCACATTCTCCTTGATGAATTTCCAAGAGCATATCTTGCCTTTCCTCCGGTTCAACACAACGCTGTAGCACTGTGGTTGTGCTTCTCTTATACAACTCTCTGTTGATGATGGTGTATGCTTTGGATCTTCTTTGCACTCGCCTGGCCTCGGCTTCATCATCTGGCTGACTCCCATCTATCATATACGACATTATAGGTTGTGCCCATCCTAGCACAGGACGTACAGGAAAGATCGGTTCATCCACCTCCATTGGTTCAACCGACATTGCCTCCTCTGACATCAATTGACCAGTCCTCGGGATCTGCCAAGCAGTCCCCGGGTTCTCCCAAATACACCCGACATCGATGTCCATAGGAACAGCATCAGATTCCGGTTTCGGCGGGATAAAGATTGACTCGGACTCGGGCGATGGTTTGATTGATGGCTTCCTAAGATGCTTCAAGGATATGCCGGGTGGGATTGGATCCCGAGATGAGCCTAGCTTCATTTTCTGCCTGAGGTACATGCTTGAACTCGCAACCTTCGAAGAACCCCGAGATCTTCTGAACCTGAAACCGGTATAACGCCATGTTGGCGTCTAAAGCGTCCCAATTTCCCGAGGCTTGCTGCACCACCAGATCCGAGTCTCCGAAGCATTCTATCCGGCGAATACCAATTTCCTTGGCCACGTTGAGCCCATGAACAAGTGCCTCATACTCGGCCACATTGTTAGATGTCGCAAAATGAATCTGCAACACATATCTCAGTTGATCCTGCTTTGGCGAGGTAAGGACTACCCTGGCACCTAAACCAATTTTTGTCTTGGAGCCGTCAAAGTGCATTCTCTAGTAATTGGAGTCAGGCAATGGTGGCTCATATTGCATCTCGGCCCAATCCACGAAGAAATCTGGCAGTGCCTGAGATTTGATGGCATCTCTTCTTTCATAATGTGGCGTATAAGGAGCCAGCTCAATGGCCCATTTGGCTACTCGGCTGCTTGCATCTTTGTTACCAATGATTTCCGAGATAGGAGCTTCACACACCACTGTGATTGGATGCTCTTGAAAGTAATGTTTCAATTTCTTGGCCTCCATATAGACGCCATATGTCATTTTCTGGTAGTGAGGATAATTTTGCTTGGACAACGAGATCACCTCGCTCAGATAATATACCGGCCTCTGCACGGTTTTGCCATCTTCTTCTCGCTACGGTACTCACAACTCGGTTTGTGGCTGCAATGTAGAGCAACATCGGCTCTTTGGGTAATGGTGAGGCCAATATCGGCGCAGTTGCCAACATCTTTTTTAGCTCAGTGAACGCCGCATCCGCTTGCGGGGTCCACACAAATTTGTTACTTTTCTTCATTAGTTGGTATAAAGGCAATGCCTTTTCTCCCAACCTACTAACAAACCGACTTAAGGATGCCAAGCAACCAGTGAACTTTTGCACATCCTTGAGATTTTCGGCAACCTCATGCTCTCAATAGCACGGATCTTTGTCGGATTTGCCTCGATACCTCGGCTTGACACGAGGAAACCGAGTAACTTGCCTGCCGGCACACCAAATGTACATTTGTCCGGGTTAAGTTTTATCCGGAATCTCCTTAGATTCGCGAATGTTTCTCTGAGATCATCAATCAGAGTGGATTTCTCCTTAGTTTTGATGACGATGTCATCGACATATACCTGCACATTTTTGCCTATTTGATCATGCAAGCATTTTTGCATACATCTTTGGTAAGTAGCACCAGCATTTCTCAAACCAAATGTCATGACACGATAGCAATAAGCCCCGTACGGGGTAATAAAAGCAGTTTTCATTTGATCAGCAGGGTTCAGCGGTATCTGGTGAAAACCAGAATATGCATCTACAAAGGATAACAGCTCACACCCGGCTGTGGAATCGATCACTTGATCAATCCGAGGCAGCGGGAATGGATCCTTAGGACATGCCTTGTTCAAGTTTGTGAAATCAATACACATGCGCCACACAATGGCCACGTTCGGGTCATCCTTTTTCTTTTCCACCAGGACCGGGTTAGACAACCAGTCCGGGTGCAGCACTTCCATGATGAAACCAGATGCAAGTAATCTGGCCAGTTCATCGCCTATCACCTTTCTCCTCTCATCCGAGAGACGTCGCATAGGTTGCTTCACGGGTTTCATATCCGGTCTGACGAACAATGAGTGCTCAGCCAACTCCCTCGGAACACCTGGCAGGTCCTGATTTGACCATGCAAAGATATCCCGATTCTCACGGAGGAAGTGACTGAGCTCGCCTTCCTATTTCTCGGTCAACCCGGTACCAATGATGACGTTGCGTTCTGGGAACGCCGGGTCGACGTTGATCTTCTTCGTCTCCTTCGGCACCTGGAATGCCGCACTCTGCTCCGGGTTAGTCATACCCGGCATACCGAGTTGCGCGGACTGGGCCAGCGCCACCACTTCATGGATCCTCTTCTTCTCCGCAGCAATGATTAATGACTCGGCCAGACAAGAGCCAGCCGAGGCGCACTCCAAGGAACGCTTATAGTCACCCGAGATGGTGATGATGCCATTAGGACCCGGCAGCTTCATCTTGAGGTAAGCCACATGGGTAGATATCATGAACTTGGCCAGCGCTGGTCTACCGAGCAAAGCATGGTATGGACTTTCGAGGTCCACCACCTCGAATTGGATGCTCTCAGTTCTGCAGTTGTCCTTGGTGCCGAATAACACATCAACCCAAATTTTGCCCATAGGTGCACATGAGACACCAGGCACTATACCGTGAAAGGTTGTATGACTCGGCTGCAACATGTTTGCCGAGATGCCCATCTTCACCATGGTGTCTCGGTACATGATGTTGATGCTGCTCCCATTGTCAATGAGAACTCGGGTGAACCTGACATTGATGGTGGGCCCGATGAATGTCGGATCCACCACTAGAGCGTAACCTCCCGGGCTAGGCATGATCCGGGGATGGTCCTTCATGCTCCAGCTGATCTCCTGATCAGACCAGTGCATATACTTCGGCACAGCCGGCATAACCGTTTACCTCCATTGCACGCCGGTGCAGGCTCTGCTTGTCAGTTGGCTCGGTCACAAAGACCACATAGCTCTGATGAGCCTCTCTATACTCACCCTGGCAATATTCACCCTGGCGGCTGGGACCAGCATTGCTGTTGTTGCCTCCGACATTCACTTGGTTAACATCTTCTGGCCTTCTCCTGTTATCCACAGGTCTCGGAGCTGCAGGCCTCGGTGGAGGCGCATTCACGGGAACAGTGTTTGCCCCGGTGAGCGGTATTGTTGTAGGTCTCTGAGGTGCACCCATCTGATTTCCTCCGGATCCTCCCCCTTCCTTCAACGTGCGCTGATACCAGCTGCACTGCCGGGTTGAATGATTAGCCGGCCTGCGGGGGTCGTGCGTGTGATAGCTGCAGGGTCCATCCAGCATTGCCTCATAGGTTAATGGCTTCCTCTGGTCACTCCACGGTCTCTTCCCATCCTGGTTTTGGCCCCATGCAGGACCGCTGTTCCTCAGACGCTGGCTATTGCCGGCACCTGGCTGATCTTGATCAACTGCAGCAACTTGATTTGAACCGTACCGATAATCCGGCCGGTCCTCTCTCCTCTTGATCCCGAAATCCTGGCGGTCACCTCGCCTGGCTGGTCCGGGTCCATTGTTGACCGGGTATCTTCTACTCGGTTCCACCGAGTTCAGCAAGGGCTGCATCGGATCACCCAGTGCATAGCTATCCGCAATCCGGATTGTCTCGGCCAAGGTGGCCGGCATCTCCCTTTGCAACTTCTGCCAGAGCATGGAGCCGTGTCGGCACCCTTGAGCAAACCATGAAATGGCCTGCGCTTCAACAACTCCTTCACAGGAATTGCGAACAGTACTCCACCGGGTCAAGTAGTCCCGGTCAGTTTCATCATCCCTCTGCTTGCACATGGCAAGCTGCTGAGGACGATTCGGCCTCTTGTATGTGCTGGAGAAATTGCTAACGAAGGCTTCTTCAAAGTCCAGCCAGCAGTCAATGCTGCCCTCTCGCAAGTTGTTCAGCCAGATCCGGGCTGGCCCTTCCAACATTTGCGGGATATACCTTACCGCCCATCGGCGGTTTCCTCCCGCGATATGCACTGCCGACACATAATCTGTCAGCCAGTCTTCCGGCTTAGTACTGCCGTCATATGTCTTTGCGCCCCGGTTCAATTGAAAGTGCGGCACCGGTGGCTCCCTCATGATCCGAGGTCCAAAGCATGCAGGGCCAGGTGGGCCTTGCTCTTCCAGCATCTCGGACATAAAGATCCTGTCCAACTTGTAGCGTGCATCATTTGCCGACAACTGGCGAGGTCCCAGCCGGGATCCCAGTGCACCTTCATATCTCTGATACCCGGCTCTCTCCATAGCCGAGTAACCATCATCATAACGGTTAGCCACCTGGTCACACCTTGTGGCTGCTGAACATGCTCGATATTTTGCTGCTGCCGGGCAGGATTTGTGTCGGATACCGAGGTGGATAACCTCGGCCAGCCGAGTTAATTTTTCCGGCATCTGGATTGCCCGGACCGGGATTGCTTTTACCCCGGCCGGCACTGCCTCGCCCGGCTAACTGTTTTCCGGCATATGCCGGATCATATGTCTGTATCTGCTTATTTTTACCGGAGTTTACACTCGGTCACGATCTCCACCGACGTGCGGTGATGAAGCTTGCCCCTTAGATCTTTCACTGGCTGCCTTAGCCGAGTGAACAATCTGGGACCCACCTGCAGCTGTGTTAGCCTTAAGATAGGCCTCATTTTGCCGCACAGCAACACCTACTAGCTCATTAACCCGGTCTTGTTGCTTACGGAGAGCTTCTCCGGATAAACCAGATAACTCGGCTCTTGCTGCCTCGGCAGCTCTAAGAGTCTTAGCAGGGGAACTATATTTGGGCTTTTCAGCCGACATGTGACTAGGAGTTTTACTAGAACTTGATCTACCATCTCTAGCAATCTCGACATTGAGGCCTCTACCCCTTTTACGCACATCCTCTATGCGACTAGGATGAGTAGCTATCGGAGTTAAACCATGAGCTTTGTTATACTCACGGAAGGTTATCTCGAATTCTCTCCTTATCTGGGACATCGCGAGAGCCTCCTGATGCAGGTTCTGACGATGCGACTCCAACTCGGCCTCCGTCAGGGCAGCATCTGTACCGGTAGCTACCGGCACAGCCAGCTTCTCGATCATATCCTCGAGAGGAACCGGCCTGACCGGTACCTGGGATGTACCGGCCTGGTCGAGGAGGTTCTCCTTCCTCTCCAGCGGCAGTTTCGCCGATCTGGTGGTCTTGGCGGCAGGTTTGCCGGCATCTCCTTTGCCGGTTTCTCCTTTGCCGGCACCACCCGTGGAGCCGGTCATCATGACCTCTGCGCAGCTCCCGGGGCGAGCGGTACGCCGGCCGCGAGCCGCACAGACATCAGGAGGATCCTCGGCTACAAGCACCTGCTCGGGGTACCTGCAGACAAACTCGGTGGCGACGTAGACCTCGTACGTCCCGAAGGTGACGAGGCAGCCGTTCCTCGAGAGCGGCCTGCTACCGAAGCAGCCCGCGTTGTCGCTGATGAAGTTCAGCGAGCCGAATCTGTGGACAAGGCCACTGACCACGCGCTCGCCGGAGGCGATGATGGAACCCGTCCGGATGAACACACCAGCAGCGCCGCTGCTGGCCCCACGGTGGGCGCCAACTGTCGTGGTGGTATCACGGCAGATGCCATAGGATGGCTTGAGTTGGGGACGATGGACGCTGGTGGAACCGGGGAGGGATAGCGCGCTAAGGAGCGCACACGGAAGACACACCAGCACACACGATCTACCCAGGTTCAGGGCCCTCGTGAGGAGGTAAGACCCCTACTCCTGCCTATCTGTCTCAGTATATCAAGATATGGGAATACACATGTGCTTCTCGAGCTGTATGCTCTCTGCTACGGTGAAACTCTCAAGGAAGAAGAAGGAAACTATGGGGGAAAAGATCTCTCAGCGCATCGTCCCTCACGCAGGAGGGCCTGGGGCACCTTATATATTGGTACCCCGGGTCACAGGATTGGTGCCGTACCGGCACTGTAGCCACGCGCGTCTGCATCAGCAGCTTGGTCATGATTGTGTCCTCTGCCACGGACTGGACGTGACCTGCCCATGCCTCGCACTCTGTTCCCAGGTACGCCCGTGGTCAGCGGTAGGTGTGACCAGTCACCTCGTACCCGCACCATACCGCCTGCCATGCTCCGTGTCAGGCGGGATATGACCGTTGCATTGACTTACAACCGGCATAAGGCGCCTCTTCTCTTTAACCCGGCATGGATATGCCGGATTCCACTTCCTTGGTTATCCTCCCCTGCACATAAGAGAAGACACGAAGATACCGACATTCGTATGTCGGTCAGTATATGTCGGTTTGCACCAGCATCATATCCCGGCCCCTTCTGGGCCTAGTTATGTCGGTCAGTATATGTCGGTTTGCAGCAACATCATATCTCGGCCCCTTCTGGGCCTGGTTATGTCAGTTTCACTGTACCTTGGCCCACTCTTGGACATAATTTATACCATACCTTGACCCTACCCCGGGGTAGCCCCCGACATCTTTGTACTAACTGTTGTTTTTCTTTATATATAAGTATCTATCTCTGCTGTCTTTTCTACTAACTCCGTCCACAAAAGGATGTCTCACATGCAAATTTGGGTTAGGTTGAGACATAAAAGGGAGGGAGTAAAAAAAATTGCCCAGTGCCGTCACTGCACACAAATATGTGGCGTATACTGACGGTGGTGGATTGGTGTGCGCCGCATCTCTACTTTTTGCGAGTCACTTTCGTTTTCGTTGATCCGTCGATGTTGGCGTTGTTTTCTCTTCTTTTCTCTTTGTTCTTTTCTTTTGGGCTGGATTGTGCTGTTTTGCCCCAGCAGTGGACTCTTTGTTGTATCGGGTGATTGCTATATTTATATAGCGGGGCGAAAGGCTATTTCTTCATCTCTACTCTATAAAAAAACAAAAATCCGGCGCAACAGTAGCCAGCATGCAAGAAAGGAACGGTGGTCCACTCCACTGGGCCGGAGTGGTAGGCACCACACGGTACGGCGCCGGAGATGCGTAATGGCGGGGCGGCCTGGCCTCGCACGCCACCGCGTCCACTGTTCACAAGATCCCGCTGTAGCTGTAGCACAGTGGTGGCATCCATCGACCGAAAGAGATAAATATTCCGGGAAGAAAGATTAAGCAGCACGTACCGAGCGCGAGCGAAGCAGCAAAGCACTGTAGCCGACGGTCGATGGCGATGCGCCATGGCCAATGGGAAGACGAAAGCTGGATATAAATAAATACTGAAAATTAGTATATAAAAGGAGGATTAAAAGCGATGCCAAATCCGAACACTGTTGGAGCTGTGATGGGAGTCGGATGGCGGCACAGTGCCGGAGGGGTCGGCTCCTGTGTGGTTTCCGGCCGAACTCGATCGTGGCCGTGCACGGGGTGCTGCTGGCCGGCTCCTCGCCTCTCGTTCCCGGCCACGGCCTGCCCCGCCATGCTGGCTGGCCCGCGTGCGTTGTTTTACTCTGAAGCTCTTTCGAGGTTCGGTCCGGTCAGAACTCAGAATGATTTGAATCAAGTTCCTGCCAGTTCGAAAAAAAAAAGAATGACTCTTCGTGTAACTTCAACTGGCAGCAAATAATTTATTCGTGTAACTTCGACAACATCAAGTTTGCTCGGGCCCTTCGATTGCGTTGGCCATGGTTCGAATGGCGTGATAGGGCTAAAATTTGGGTGGGCACCGGCAATCCGTGTGATAGAGAGGACATGGACCTTTTCTATACCGCTACTTATATCACGGTTTGGAGGGCGCGCAGTGGCGCGATGGTGGGCTTTGGCAGTGGCCACCCCACCCGCCCGAGCTCGACTTCCAGTGGGAGCGAGTTTCGGGCGCCTCACTTGCGCGACACTGTTCACGTGAACAGTGTCAGCGCAAACCACTGTTCGCCTGAACAGTGTTCGGAGCCAATTTCCGTCGCGGTTCTACACTGGTATTGTGGTGTGCCCACCACCGCAGGGTTTCCCGGAAGATCTAGGCTCGCGGAGGCTCAAGTCTTAGTATAGTCTGGTTAGGTCTAGCTTGCGTACGGGTGGCGTGTGTGTGGTGTTGTGTGTGTGTGGAGTGTGTAGTGCGTGAGTTCAGATACTACAAGATGTACTAAGACCAGGAAATCTCAAAAAAAAAAAACTTATATCACGGTTGGAGATGGAAACTTGACTTCTTTTTGGGATGCCCCTTGGCTTGAGGGCAAGCTAAAGCCTAGAGACATCGCTCCTAAGATATATGACTCCTCCAAATCTAAGAAGTGGAGTGTTAAAAAGGCCATGGCAAACAACGCGTGGGTGCAAAAGATCACCTTGGACGAAGATTTCTCCCTTGAGCATCTCACTCAATATGTCAAACTTTGGGTACATCTTCTTGAAGTTACACTTGATGATGAGGTGGAAGACAAAATCGTTTGGACCCTTACACCTAATGGAGAGTACTCCGTGGCTTCGGCTTACAAAGCCCAATTTTTTGGGGCCGAGTCCACGAACTTGATGGCCATGGTGTGGAGAGTTTGGGCCCCCCCCTAAATTCAAGTTTTTTGCTTGGTTGACTCTCCAAAATAGGCATTGGACTTCCGATCGTTTGGCTAGGCGTGGTTGGCGTAATTGTGGTACTTGCCCGCTTTGCAAGAGAGTGCCCGAAAGCTTGGCTCACCTCCTCTTTGAGTGTCGTTACTCCATTCGCCTTTGGATCTCCATCAAGGATTGGCTTGACGTGCATGCTTTGGATCCTTGTCTTTGGTCGGATCTCTCCCTCTACACTTGGTGGCATAAGATGACGTGCGAGATCTCTCCGAACCGCAAGGCTATGGCGTCCATCACTTTGCTCACAACTTGGACCATTTGGAATGAGAGGAATGCAAGAGTCTTCCGCAACAAGCACACGCCACCTTTGTTCTCCTTGAGAAGATCAAAACCGAAGCTCGTCTTTGGGTTATTGCGGGCGCAAGGCGTTTAGGTGATTTGTTACCTAGGGAGTAGTCGGCGTGCTTTGTAATTTGGGTTCGGCCGGGGGTGACTTCTTCGTCTCGCCCGGCCGCGATGTGTAAAACTCCTTTCTTAATAAATCGATAGGGGCAAAGCTTTTGCCTCCCTTTCAAAAAAAAAGTTCCTGCCAGTCTGAACAAGCCGTGAGAGAGTCCCTGGTTTACGTATACCTCGCTGGAAATTCGTCTATGAAACGAAGACTGAACATTCTGTGGAATCACATCGAAATGCTGATGTCTGCTCTCCCTTGCAGCTACAGAACACAGAGGCTACGGTCCAAAACAAACACCATCTTCAGGTTCAAGCTAAGCTGAGACTATCTTTGTCTTCGTTGCCGCCCAGAAAATGACAGGAGCGCTCGAGTAGAAGCAGAGAAATTCGTCCCAGGGCCGGGAAACGATATTCTACGCAGGGATGATCAGTAGCAGTAGACATGGAAAAGAAGGGCGGGAGCTTATCCGGTCAACGACGATGAGTTAAGTAACTTGGTGGGAGGACACGGAAACCGTGAAGGATAGATACGTGTGTGAGTGTGTGATGGATAAGTGACAAGACAGTAACCGGAAAGGAATCAAACGGGAAGGAACAATCAGCGATAGTCAGTGGACCTGTGAAGGCGTCAAACTTTGCTGCTGGCTGGGCGATCACACCCACCACCCAAGCAGAACTCGCCAGCGGCACAGGGCACACCTGGATTTACATGTGCGCGCGAGTCCACTCCACGAGGCCCATTTTAAAAGATCGACGATGGAAAGCAGCTAGGATGATCCACCTTTGTTTAAAAGATCGACGATGGAAAGCAGATAGGATCGATCGTACTGTAAGGATTTCCGGCTCTTTGTGCATACACACAGAGACAGGTTGTATGACATATAGTACAAACTAGGGAGTACGGTGAAAATGAAATTAATGCCGATTGCTCGGACATTCTCAGGGACGGAGCTAGGGGTGGACGAGCAGGGCCATGGTTACCCTTATAGTTAACTTTTTTCTTTCTTTTGATTGAAAGCACCTCTAAGTATTTCGCTCGAAATGCTCAAGATTATAGATTGAACCCTGAACTTGAGCATTTCGGCACGCTCGGCCGAAATTTTAAGATTATAAGGCACCTCTAATTTTAAGCCTTGAACTCGTGGAGTTAGATCATAAATTGAACCCTCAACTTGAAATCCCGATCGTTAGCACACTAAAATTATGAATCCCGGTGCAAATAGAAGCCTAAACATGTTATTGAACAGAGACTGCTACGACCCCGACTAGAATTACGTGCTACTTTCACTGGCATGTGGACCCTACTTGTAAGACCGTTCATCCACAAAACTTCATCCTCCCTCCCCTCACACTTGATCCGGATTGCAGATTACTTTCACTGACATGTCATATTTATTGACTAGGGGTCCAATGCTATATGTGGCATGGCATCGGCGTGGCCACTACGATGTCCTTCACGTCGGGCACGCTCGTTGGTGCCGCACAACCTGGATTCACCTTCAGCCTGGAGCACCTCCTATCGTAGTCTCGAGCGAGGCGACCCATGGCTGAAGGTGGACGACAATGATGATGATGGGAGTTGCCTTTGTACCCGTGCCATTCTAAATATTTTGTGGACCCGAGGCACATTAAACAAATATAGTTACACTGATTTTTATACTTTTTTAGTTTTCATCATATTATGATTTTAACAAATATATGTTGTATACTTAGTTCTTAAGCAACAATATTTTTAAATTGTTGCCATTATATAGTAATTTTTATCATTGAAAATATTTTTGTGTTACGTAAAATGTTTTTCCTTTGTGAGATATTGTTCTTAACAAGATACAAAATCATCTTAAATGTGAAAACAAACAAAAAAAAGGGAAAAGACACGACTACTTGATATTCTTAAAAGGATTACAACATATATTTATATTATTGTTTGGATGTTCTTTTCTATTTTTAGTATTATGGTAGAGATTGCAATGCATAAAGCTTATAAAATATCTTTACTTAAGAGAGTTGTATAGTGTATGGTTATGTAGCAAATATATAGATACTTCTGAAATGTAAATTGAATAGTTGACATGATCATCTTTTACTTGAAGAAACGTATCTTACAATTTACCTTGGATTTATTAATAAGTTGATAACATGATGGTGATCTATACTTGTTGTTGAAATAACATCGCTTATAGTAATCACCGATGAACATAGAATATTACATTTATTATATGTGCTAAGTGTAATGTGAAAGTGCATGTCTCTCCTATTTAGGTTTTGGTGATAATGATAACACAATTAGAGGTCTAACCATCTGTGGCTTGTTTTTAGATACCTCAGGTCATCTGAAGATTGATGGTTGTTGTTTCCCCAAAAAGCGAAAAGATCAATGTATGCAAGGAGTTGTGGTTGGTCTGGACCGGAAGTTCCACCCGGGCTTTCCAGGCCTCGAATTTCGGCTAAGTCATTTTGGGAAGTTCTTACAGCACTCGACCGGAAGTTCCACCGGAAGTTCATGTCGCCTGCACCGGAAGTTCTTGTCCAAGCTGACTGCAACGGCTACATTTCTGGGAGGGGTATAAATACCCCTCCCTTTCTTCAACCTCAAGTAGCTTGACCAGACCAAGAAAGAACACCATTGTTGCAACCTCAAAACTCATAGATCTCCCAATCCCTCCACCCAAACTCGTTGATCTTTGGAGGATTGAACGAGAAGGCCAAGATCTACATCTTCACCAAGACGATTTACATTTCCCCCTCATTCACTTGAGTGATTCGAGCCTAGGGTTTCCATTGGGAAAACCTAGGCATCTTGTTAATCTTACCTCTTGTCTATTGTGACAGACTGTAGCTATTCGGGAGCCCCCAATTCAGTTGTGGGTGTGTGCCCCGGATTTTGTTGTAAAGGCTCCGGATTCCGCCTCGAAGGATTCCGATAGTTGAAGGTGAACCAATCTTTTGTGGTGTGGTTCATCGAAGAATAGAGTGAGCCTGTTGTGGCATTGAGCAAGCCTGTGGTGGCGAGCTCACACCCCTCCAACGAGACATACTCCCCTAAAAAGGATAAACTCGGGATTACATCCTTGTCTCCGCGTGCTTCACTTTCGATTACCTCTTTACCTTGCTTTTACTTGTATCTCGTAGCCTGCTTGGAGTTAACTTGTCATATAGGTAAATTCACCGTAGTTGCATATCTAGAGAATTTACATTTGGGTCAAGCCTAAACTGAATAAGAACTAAAAATTGGGTAGCACCTATTCACCCCCCTCTAGGTGTCATACGATCCTTTCAATTGGTATCAGAGCCAGGTTTCTTAATTCGGGCTTAACAGACTAAGAGAAGTATGACACTTAACGACGATGGGACTACGGTTACCGACAAAACTACGATTTCCATTGAGAACTTCAATAACATGAAGGAATCTATGGAAACCCAAATGCGTGAGATGCGTGATATGATGATGAAACTCATGGCAGTCAATGGCACCGCAGCCTCGTCTACTTCTCCCCAGGGGAAGGAGGATATAGAGGATAAAGGGGATAAAGGGGCTGATGGAACTAAAATTGATAACCCCATTAAACCAACGAACAATGGTGGGAGGCCTGAGTACCATGCGGTTCCCTTTCCATACTCTCCCGACCTACCCATCCCTAATCCTCCTATTTATCTAAGAGGAGATCCACCTAAGCTAAATGAATCTTTGTTTACTAACTGGCAATCTTCTATGAGATCTCATGTAAACAGTGGCTCTATTGAGCTTTGGAGGATCATTGAAGAAGGATACAAGCCCGTGGATCCAACCAACTTGACAAGAAGAGAGAAAGTGGATTGTAAACTAAATGTCACTGCTCTTAACATGATCCATCTTGCCGTGGGAGATAAGGACTTGTCCCACATTGAGCACTTCACCACCGCCAAAGAAGCTTGGGATGGTCTATCCGGTGCATTTGTGGGAAATGAGAGCATGAAGGGGAACAAATTTGATGCCTTGAACAATGATGTTGAAGGTTTCTACATGCACGAGGGTGAAGATCATCAAGACATGTACCTTAGACTCAAAGCCCTTGCAAATGCTTTTCATAGCCTTGGTACAACATATGTTGATGATGCTTGGATCAAGAGAAAGTATGTGAATGCTCTCATGCCCTTTGGCCAAGGTGGTGTACCAAGAGCAAGAAGAAGAACTTGTTCTAGCCAAAAACAACTTGCAACCCGAAGAACTCAAACAAGCTCTCCATGAGCATTTGTCACTTGCTTCAAGAGTCTTTTGGGATGATCCATCTAAAGCAAAGGCTCAAGCTGATCAAAAGAACAAGTCAAGTGGTAAGGACTACGCATCAAGATCAAGGACTTGCTACAATTGCCATGAAGCTCATCACTTTGTTAGAGATTGTCCCTATGAGAATATAGAAGAATATGTTGGAAAGCTTATTCCCAAGGACAAATCAAAGATGGTTCAAAAGAAGCCACTTATCAAGAAGAGGCCTTTCGCCAAGAAGCCCTCAAGAATTGTGTTGTTGACTCAAGGAGAAGCTAAGAAGCATGTTGGTGCTCTCGTGAACCAACTTAGTTCAACCAAAGATCTCCTTGCGGACAAATGTCGTGTTGAGAGAGAAGACTCTATCACTATAGCTTCTCTAAATGCTTCTCTTGAAGAAGAACATGATTATAGGGTTTCTCTTGAAGAGAAACTTGAGTCTCTTGATCAGCAAAATGATCTTATTATTGCTAAAATCATTAAACAAAGAGATCATGCTATTGCAAAATATAAAGTGCTTAAAAAGGAGAAAGGACCGGGTTAAGAATGATGATATACGTGAGAGAGTTGGGGTAGCACCAATTGAAGAGAAGGTTGTCCAACACCATCTAAGATGGTTTGGTCATATAGAACGTAGGCCTCCGGAAGCGCCATTGCATACCGGATGGATAAAGCGGGATGAGAATGTTAAGAGGGGTCGTGGTAGGCCAAACTTGACATGGGAGGAGTCTGTTAAGAGAGATCTGAAGGATTGGAATGTCACCAAAGAACTAGCCATGGATAGGGCTGCGTGGAAGTTAGCTATCCATGTGCCAAAACCATGACCTGGTTTCGAGATCTTATGGGTTTCAACTCTAGCCTACCCCAACTTGTTTAGGAAAAAAGGCTTTGTTGTTGTTTTTGTTGTTTGTTGTTTAAAAAGGAGAAAGCTGAATTTGTGGCTGTTAATGCTAGACTTTTAGAGGACATAGCAAAAATTGACAAGGCTCACAAGGCCTTGGAGAGTGTTCACTCTACCCTAGTCAAGTCTCATGAACAGCTACAAACTCAACCTTCTAAAAATGACTCACCTAGTACCTCTACTCCTTGTGATCATGCAAATGTTATTGAGGGAAATGCTAGGTTGAAGGATGAGCTTACCAAGGTCACTAGTGCCAAGACCTCAATTCTCAAAGGTAAAGAAAAGGTTGTTGCTCAAGTGATTGAGCAAAAGCTACACAAAGGGAAGGAGGGTCTTGGTTATGTTGCCAAGGCAAAGAAGAAGAGCAACAACAAGAAGAACAAGGCCAAGCCCACACAAGCCAAGGCTCCCATTGCTAGTGGTAATGCCACTAGGGCAAGACCACTAGTAATGATTTTGCGGTAATTGCTAACCCTCACTACATTTTATATGTTGATTATTATGGTGATGTTTATGCAAAATATGTTGGCCCCTATGATGGTTATGTTGCTCATGCTATTTGGGTTCCTAAGACCCTTGTTGCTAACCAAAGAGGACCCATTGCAAGATGGGTACCTAAAATCAAACAATGATTTCTTGTAGGACTAGGCTTCCGGAGGGTCAAAATGGCTGCTTGATAGTGGATGCACAATCTTATGACCGGAAGCAAGGAGCTCATGACGGAGTTGAGACCAAATACAAATCATTTAACCGTCACTTATGGTGATAAATCAAAAGCTGAGGTAAAGGGCCTCAGCAAGGTGGTAGTTGCAAGGGATATCACCCTTGTGAATGTCATGCTTGTCGAGTCCCTCGGTTATAATTTAATGTCAGTTCGTGCACTTAACAAGATGGGCTTTGCCGTCCATTTTGATATTGATATTGTGGTACTCATGTGGAGCAAGACTCTAAAGGTCGCTTTCGTTGGGTACGTTGAACATGAGTTGTTGTGGTGGACTTTTCAGAGTCAACCAACTCTCAAGCAATGTGCCTATTCGGAAAGGCCGACGTGGGGTGGTTGTGGCATCGCCGCTTGTCCCATGTCAATATGAGAACTTTGCAAAGTCTTCACAAGGGTGGCCACATTCTTGGACTAAAAGAGAATGTTTCCTTTTATAGAGATCGTCTGTGTAGGGCTTGTGTTGAAGGAAAGATGCATGATTCTCCCCATTCAAGCAAGACCATCATTTCATCAAAGAAGATATTGGAACTTTTTATGTTGATCTCTTTGGTGTCGTGGCTCAACCGAGTCTTGGTGGGAGGAAGTATTGTTTGGTGATTGTTGATGACTATTCAAGATTTACATGCTGCGTACATGATGACGTGGAAACACACGTTCGTTGGGAGACCCCAAGATGAAGGTATGAAGTAGTGCAGCTGCAATTTTTACTTGAAATCTACCAAGATTATTGAACCAGTAGGAATTGGAAGAGCTTCAACACGGTGTCAGCGACGCCGTTACGATCACTGACGTGGACCTGCACACCACACAATCAAAGTACTTTGCCCCAACGAAACAGGAAGGTTTTCAATCTCCCCGGCTTGCTGAATACAAAGGATTAAACATATAGTGTGGAAAGTAATGATGAGTGCAAAAAGGAACAGCGAGGAAATAAATGCAGAGCGTGGTGGAAACGGTGTTTTTATCATTGTGGAATAAAGGATCGGGGTCCACAGTTCACTAGTGGTGTCTCTCCATAAAAAAGATAAATATGTTGGGTAAACAAATTACAGCTGGAAAATTGACAAAGTGCAAATGCATGACAATGCAAGATATGATAAGAACATGTTCATTGTTAGATCTATTGAGCATTACATCAATATACATAGACCGCTTACTAGCTGCATCTATGACTAATAATCCACCCCGGGATAGCTTCCGTGTCTCCCGTGAGTATTAAGTTGTAAGCAACAGATAAAAACATTAAGCAAAGTGTGTAATGTAAACAATGCATATGACATATAGACATAGCAAAGTTGTTTTCTCCCTAGTGGCAACAGTACATCTACAGCCTTAGTCGTTTCTGTCATCTCGAGCCCAGGCTTCTAGAGGCATGAACCCACTATCTAGCATAAATACCCCCTCTTGCAGTCATTAGCATCTACTTGGCCAAAGCATCTACTAACAACGGAGAGCATGCAGGAACATAGATAAAACATGGATATAAATAGATGAACAAACTTGATCATAACTTCACAATTCATCGGATCCCAGCAAACACAACATATAGCATTACATAAAGATGATCTTGATCATGTTAGGCAGCTCACAAGATCTAAACATGATAGCACAAGGTGGAGAGAACCCAACTAGCTACTGCTATGGACCCGTAGTCCCGTGAAGAACTACTCACGCATCACTCCGGAGGCAGGCATGGTGATGAAGAGCCCTCCGGTGATGATTTCCCCTCGGCGGGGTGCCGGAAGAACTCCAGAACCCTCCCGAACTAGGGTTGACGACGACGGCGGCGACAGAACTTTTCGTGGATTTCTGATCGGGTATTTAGTGTTTCCCGAATAGATGTAATTTATAGGCGAAAGAGGGGCGCCGGGGGGCACCAGGTGGGCCAGGCGGCGCGGGGCCACCCTGGCCGCGCCGTGGGCCCGCCTCCTCTTCTGGGCTTCTCCTTCGGACTGGTGCTTCGTTCCCGTGCAGAAATAAATCAGGTAAATTGGCGTGCCTTTTGGAGAATATTTCCAGAAGAGAATTTCTGAAACAAAAAGACAGCAGGAACTGGCACTGTGGCATCTTTTAATAGGTTAGTCCCAGAAAATGCATAAAAATGATATAAAGTGTAAATAAAACATGTGGTATTTAATATATAACAGGCATGGAACATAAAAAATTATAGATACGTTTTGGACGTATCAAGCATCCCCAAGCTTAGTTCCTGCTCGTCCTCGAGTAGGTAAACGATAACAAAAAGATAATTTTTGAAGTGACATGCTACCAACATAATCTTGATCAAATAGTAATGTAAAGCATGTGAACTGAGATCAAATCATTCAAAGTAAATGTCTATATTGATATTAAACAAACTGATGATAAAGCAAGACAATTAAACAAGTCAAAATCTTTCATGGATGATGCTCTAAAGACATGAAACCGTACAAAGTTCATTATAGATGATTTAAGTATTCAGTGTAGAAGTTCTATCCTTCTGCTCAAGCATCAAGCAATTTTTCACAACACAGAAAGGATCCAGTCAAGTAAAAGCAAACATGAACGTCATGAATCAACTGTTTCGAAGTTTTACTCAACCGGTGAGCGTAAGCATTTGGTTTTGGCACCAGGATGTTATGGCAAAGAGAATAATAATGGGGGTTTGGAAGGCCAATGGAAGAAAGTCTCACAAAGCTGTAAGTGATCATTAGACAAGAGGAAGTCTTATAATCGAAGCTATGCAATGGATGCACATAGAGCTATATATGTATGAAAGCTCTCCAATGGAACTAGTGGGGGTGCATCCAACTCGGTTGCTCATGAAGACCTAGAGCACTTTTGAGGAGGCTCATCATTGGAATATACAACCCAAGTTCTATAATGAAAATTCCCCACATAGTTATACTAGTAAAACATGAAAACTCTCTCTCATGGAGTATAGGTGCTAAACATGAGCACAAATGATGACTATGAAACTGCAGGTGCTAAACATGAGCACAAGTGTGGATAAAGGATAGTAATGTTGCCCCCTCTCTTTATTTCTTTCTTTCTCTTTTTCTATTTTTTTTCTTTTTCTGTTTCTCTTTTCGATGGCCTCCATGGCTCTTTTCACTTTTCTCTCCCTCACTGTAGGGGCAACATCCTAATATGATAACACAATTTTTGGTACAAATAACTCATAATGAACAAAACATGATGTATGGAACTGAGTGCCTCTGCCAGTGTAGCAGGATGTGCAATGATCTAGCGTAACATGGGTAAAACCACACATCAGCTGTATAGAATCATGCAAAGCAATATATAACAATGATGAATGACAACAAGTCATGTAATGTAAGATGGAAGTTGCATGGCAATATATCTCGGAACAGCTATGGAAATGCTGTGATAGGTAGTTATGGTGGCTGTTTTGAGGAAGATGTTTGGCTTATGTGTAGGAGAACAAGAGGAAGTTCTCCCACAGAGTTTGGATGTACTGGCGAAGTATGCACAACTCTCAATGTGAGCAGAAGGCAATGCACAACACCGAAGAGGCTAGCAAAATTTGGATGGTGGAAGTGCCAAAAACCGTAGCTCAACATTAGTCAAAAAAGAACTCACAAGCTTATTGCAAACAACTAGCAGGTTCAACATTAAGAGCATGATTAAATTTACTCCAAGGAGGGCCGTTCACGGCGGCACAAGTACCCCGTTAGATCCCTCGACCTTAGCACGCAACTATGTTATTACGAATTACTTTTCAGACATGAACAGCTATCAAGACCAACTACACCTTCAACAATTTTAGTAGAGTTTGTAGTACGGTACAAGCTTTAATAACACAACCACTAATAAATTTTAACTTAAGTAACCAGCAAGCATTAACATCTAATTTCTTAATATCTCAAAACATTTGCAAGGAATCAAGTTATCAAAGTTCAATGATCTACAAGACTATGCAAATTTTTCCGTTATACAACTACCACACTTAGCATTTTCTGTTCCAACCAGACGCCAATCAACTTATTTAAACAACTCTCCAAACAAATATAAGTGAAGCAAGAGAGTACTTTCTACAAAAGAACTAATAGCTCTGAACAAGAGGTACATAAAAAAAGAGAGCTAGAAGCTAACAAAACATAAACACAATACTCAACAGATATAAGTGAAGAACAAGAGTATTCTAAGAAAAAGCGGAGCGTGTCTCTCTCCCACACAAGAATGCTAGGATCCAACTTAGTTATGATCAGAAAACAAAACAAAAAAAAACAAAACAGAAAATAAAACACACAGACGCTCCAAGAACAGCACACAACATGTGAAGCAATAAAAATATAGTCTCACTAGAGATGACCTGATAATTTGTTGATGAAGAAGGGGATGCCTTGGGCATCCCCAAGCTTAGACGCTTGAGTCTTCTTGATATATGCAGGGGAGATCCATGGGAGCTTCCCCAAGCTTAAGCTTTTCTCTCTTCTTGATATTCTTTATCATCCTCCTCTCTTGATACTTGAAAACTTCCTTCACACAAAGACAACTCGTAGACTTCATTAGAGGGGTTAGTACATCAAAACATAAGCTCACTTGGTTCTATAAAGACACATTGCATAATTTCATTTTAAACATTAGCTACTGTTACTAAGCAAGATCCTGGTCTCCCCCCGAAGAACGTAAATCAATACTTGCAAAGAGACAATGCAAAACAAAAACAGAATCTGTTAAAACCAGAACAGTCCGTAAAGACAAAAAAATTCGAGGTACTTCCGTTGCTCAAATCAGAAAACGGTTAACTAACGAAAGATAGATATAAATCTCAGGCTTTTGATAAAAATGTGCAGATTGATCACGATCTGTGATTTTTTGGATTTTCGTACAGTAAAGAACAGAAATCTGTTTCTGGACAGCAAACCAAACTTTAACACTTTCTTGCATTAGAGGCTTTTCTTGGCACAAACACAAAACAAAAAGGATACAAAGGAGTTGTACAGAAGTAAGCAACATCCTTGACTCAAGAAAACGAAAAATAACAGAAAATAAAATTGGGTTATCTCCCAAAAGCGCTTTTCTTTAACGCCTTTTAGCTAGGCAAAAAGCAAGAATCAAATATTTTCAAGAGTAGAAGTATCAAAAGCATAAGGGACTTCTTCAAAAGTGCAGCCATGTGTATCTAAAGGATCTGAACATGATTCAAGAGCAAATTTCCTAAAAACTTTCTCAGACTCCCATATGTCAAATTGTAAACGTCCAGATTTAGAACCTTTTGGTACATAAGGTCCCTTTTCTGCTGGAATCTCTTGTTTTGAGTTTAGAGAAGAAAAGGTGTTACCCAAGGTATCAATTACTTCCTCAAGTTTTTCAATTCTCAGAGTTTGATCATCCTTACTTTTATTAGTTTCCAACATATTAATTTTTCTATTCGTATTCCTCAAAGAAACATTAAACTTGGTAGTGTTGTCAAGGATTTTTTTATCAATTTCACTTACCTTATCAATTTTTGGCAAATTTTTAATTATGCAATCCAATTTTTCCATGACATTTTCTAGAGTAATTTCAGTTTTAGTAACACTAACAGATGGGGTTCCAACAAGACTTTCAATAACGTTGCATGCTTCTCCCGCGGGAGTGCCTACAAAGTTTCCTCGTGTTAAATTATCCAAAACATAGAAATTTCTAAGCAAGATAACATTTGAGTACTTTTTAGTGGATCTATAGTGAGCATCACTAATTCTATACCAAGCATCTTTTAAACTTTCTCCACCTCTTTGTTTAAAAGAATGAACTTCAACCTCAGGTGTCATAATATAAGGAGTAGAGCCAGACATGATGTCAAAACAGGAGATAAAAACTAGATAAACCGAAATAGGATAAAAGCTGAATTTTTTTGTTGTGGTTTTTGATTTTTAATGCAAACAAGATAAAATAAAAATTAATTAAGCAAGACAAAAACAAAGTAAAGAGAATGGTGGTGTGTAACTCCCCTTGATGTAGCTTCCAACTCCCCGGCAACGGCGCCAGAAAATATGCTTGATGACGTGGAAATACACGTTCGTTGGGAGACCCCAAGAGGAAGGTATGAAGTAGTGCAGCAGCAATTTCCTTTGAAATCTACTAAGATTATCGAACCAGTAGGAATTGGAAGAGCTTTAACACGGTGTCAGCGACACCGTTACGATCACTGACGTGGACCTGCACACAAAACAATCAAAGTACTTTGCCCCAACGAAACAGGAAGTTTTTCAATCTCCCCGGCTTGCTGAATACAAAGAATTAAACGTATGGTGTGGAAAGTAATGACGAGTGCAAAAAGGAACAGCGAGGAAATAAATGCAGAGCGTGGTGGAAACGGTGTTTTTATCATTGTGGAATAAAGGACCGGGGTCCACAGTTCACTAGTGGTGTCTCTCCATAAAACAGATAAATATGTTGGGTAAACAAATTACAGCTGGAAAATTGACAAAGTGCAAATGCATGACAATGCAAGATATGATAAGAACATGTTCATTGTTAGATCTATTGAGCATTACATCAATATACATAGACGGCTTACTAGCTGCATCTATGACTAATAATCCACCCCCGGGATAGCTTCCGTGTCTCCCGTGAGTATTAAGTTGTAAGCAACAGATAAAAACATTAAGCAAAGTGTGTAATGTAAACAATGCATATGACATATAGACATAGCAAAGTTGTTTTCTCCCTAGTGGCAACAGTACATCTACAGCCTTAGTCGTTTCTGTCATCTCGAGCCTAGACTTCTAGAGGCATGAACCCACTATCTAGCATAAATACCCCCTCTTGCAGTCATTAGCATCTACTTGGCTAAAGCATCTACTAACAACAGAGAGCATGCAGGAACATAGATAAAACATGGATATAAATAGATGAACAAACTTGATCATAACTTCACAATTCATCGGATCCCAGCAAACACAACATATAGTGTTACATAAAGATGATCTTGATCATGTTAGGCAGCTCACACGATCTAAACATGATAGCACAAGATGGAGAGACTACCAACTAGCTACTGTTATGGACCCGTAGTCCCGTGAAGAACTACTCACGCATCACTCCGGAGGCAGGCATGGTGATGAAGAGCCCTCCGGTGATGATTTCTCCTCCTATGGGGTGCCGGGAAGAACTCCAGATCCCTCCCGAACTAGGGTTGACGACGACGGCGGCGACAGAACTTTTCGTGGATTTATGATCGGGTATTTAGGGTTTCCCGAATAGATGTAATTTATAGGCGAAGGAGGGGCGCCAGGGGGGCACCAGGTGGGCCAGGCGGGGTGGCGGCGCGGGGCCACCCCTGGCCGCGCCGTGGGCCCGCCTCCTCTCCTGGGCTGCCTCCTGGGCTTCTCCTTCGGACTGGTGCTTCGTTCCCGTGCAGAAATAAATCTGGTAAATTGGCGTGCCTTTTGGAGAATATTTCCAGAAGAGAATTTCTGAAACAAAAAGACAGCAGAAAACAGGAACTGACACTGTGGCTTCTTGTTAATAGGTTAGTCCCAGAAAATGCATAAAAAATATAAAGTGTAAATAAAATATGTGGTATTTTAACAAGCATGGAACATCAAAAATTATAGATACATTTTGGACGTATCAGTATACCCCTCAACAAAATGGTGTAGCTGAGAGGAAGAACCGGACTCTCATGGATATGGCAAGGTCTATGTTGGCGGAGTTTTAGTCTCCGCTCTTCTTGTGGGCTGAGGCCATCTCCACGGCATGTCATTCATCAAACCGGCTCTTCTTCCGTAAAGGAAGAAAGGAAACTCCATATGAGATGCTTACCGGCAACAAGCCCAATATTTCCTACTACCGAGTATTTGGTTGTAAGCGTTTCTATAAGATCAAAGGTATTCGTTTATCTAAATTTGAATCTAAAGCTTTAGAGGGAACTTTTGTTGGTTACGGTGCCGAATCCCACACTTATAGAGTCTACGACAAGGCCTCCGGGATTGTTATGGAATCTTGTAGTGTGGAATTCGATGAAAATGATGGCTCCCAAGTGGCGCAGTTTCATGTTTGTGATGTTGATAATGAGAAGCCTCATGAAGCAATTCGAAGGATGGGGGTTGGATTCTACCGCCCCATTGAGATCCACCAAGAGGCAAGCCATGAAGAAACAAGTTCTACACAAGCGGAGCCTCCTACCTCACATCATGAACCTGCACCTGATGCTGGAGCAAATGAAGCACCAACCCAAGAACAAGAACAAAACCCTCAGTCAAATGATCAGGGAACATCCGCAAGACCGGATATTCCGGTCCCTCTGAAGCCATAGTTCGACCTGCTGTTGCTGTCAGCCCTGATCAAGGTGAAGATCAACCTTGTACTTCAAGCAATGAAGAAATTCGTCATGATGATCAAGGTCAGCATACCGGTCAAGACGGGGACACAAATGATCAAGATGATCAAGCGATACCTCCTTGCTCTAATGAGGATATCGAAGCCCGTCGTCAAGCAAGAGTTGCAAGATCCCTGGAATTAAAGAGTCATAAGCTTGAAGCGATTATTGGTGACTTGAAAAGGAATGTTACCACAAGGGGTCAATTGGCAAGCTTTAGTGAGCATCAAGCACATATATCCATGGTGGAACCAAAGAAAGTCTTTGAAGCTCTTGAAGATCCGGATTGGTTGGAAGCCATGCATGAAGAACTCAATAACTTCAAGCGCAACAAGGTGTGGAAGTTAGTTGAGAAGCCCAAAGAGTGCCGCAATGTTATAGGCACTAAGTGGATATTCAAGAACAAGCAAGATGAACATGGAATGGTTATAAGGAACAAGGCAAGATTGGTTGCACAAGGGTACTCTCAAGTTGAAGGCATTGATTTTGGAGAGACTTATGCACCCGTGGCTCGCCTTGAGTCCATCCGTATCCTTCTTGCATATGCATCACATCATAACTTTAAATTGCAACAAATGGATGTGAAAAGTGCTTTTCTTAATGGTCCCTTAAAGGAGTTGGTATATGTTAAGAAACCACCGGTATTTGATTACCTAAACTTCCCAAACCATGTCTACGAGCTTGATAAGGCGCTCTATGGACTTAAACAAGCACCACCTGCGTGGTATGTGCACCTTAGAGAGTTATTGTTAGACCGTGGATTTGCAGTGGGTCAAATCGATCCCACCCTCTTTACCAAGAGGGTTAAAGGGGAGATTTTCATATGCCAACTATATGTGGATGATATTATCTTTGGCTCAACTAACAAAGCTTTTAATGATGAATTTTCAAAGCTTATTGTTGCGCTCAAAACGCATCACACAAACACGTCCTCGTGTACCCGTGGCGCCGGGGGAGATACTCCACAACTCGCCCCGCGGGAGGCCTGCTTCCAGCGCGATACGCAAGACAGCAAGCAGGCTCTTTTTAGACCAGACGCCCCAGCCCCTCGGGAAGCCCCGTCTGAGGAAGCCGGCGACGATTGGCTGAACTAAGCCGGACTTGGCCGCTCTCAGCTCAGTTTTCGATATCCGATGAAATCTACGCGAAGTCACCGAACAACGGAAGCATGAATAAGGGTTTGAGGGAAAAAGTAGGTTGTATTGATAGGTTGTCGATTGTTTGCTTAATTCCAATCGGCCATCACCTCTCACATATATATTAGGCGGCTGTACTTCCCGTACAAGTATTGGACTTCTACAAGGTTTACAAATCATAATCTAAGTCGAATCCATCTCTAAACTAGGCAAATCTTGGCCAGCTACCTTGGCGTCAAACTTGCTGGCTACTTTGGAAAGTTGCCTTTTGCCTTCCGTATTGGCTTCCAACTTGCTGGCTACTTGGAAAGTTGCATTTTTCCTTCCGTATTGGCTTCAAACTTGCCTTTCTTTAGAGATAGGATATCTTGATCGGCTTCGTATTGGACCCGGACTTCAGCATCCGTCCGGCTTCTTTGTAAAGTTGCCTTCCATCTTCCCGCCTTGATATTGGAATGTTGTCTTCACCTTTTCCGCCTTGATCTTTACTTTGAAAGTTGTCTTTTTCCACCTTTATTTGACTTGAAAAAGTTGTCTTCTTTTGCTACCTCGATCGGTGAAAAGTTGACTTCTTTCTTCCCGGCTTGTTTTGACAAAATTGGTTTTTCTTCTGCTGGCTTGCCTTGACAAAGTTGGCTTTTCCGCCTTGTCTTGACAAAGTTGACTTCTTTTCTGGCACCTTTATTGCCTTCCTTTGACTTAGCTTGTTAGGTCTTTTTGGCAACTTTGCACTCCCGAATCCGGCTTCCGCCTTGTTTCAGTTGCTGGATTATTGGATGCCTTCTTCTGGCCGTCTTTTCCTGAGAATTTTCCCAGATCATCATTTTAGCCTTCTTTGATGCCTTCTTCGAGCCGCCAAGTCTTCCTTGAACCCGAAACTGGCAATCTGCCAAAAACGGGTGCTAACACATGCCCCCTGTTTTCTAGTAGAGCTTGCGTACTAGAAAATATTCAATGTAAAAGTTTTTTGTCTTAGGGCGATGCTTAAGCTCATCGGCCATATGCAAAGGGCGATATACGTATAACGGCCATACGACTCATGCAGTCTGCCACACGCTCGGGTGGAACTTCTTCAGGTATTTTCCATTGATAGCTCTAGGCAGCATGCCGCCTTCCAATGTCTCCCCCAGATAAGAATTGCCAGGTACTATTCTCACGACTCGCAGTGGTCCTTCCAGTTTGGGGACCATTTGCCAAATTTCCGGCTTCTGGAACCAACTGGCAATATAACTTTCGAGACCAAGTCGCCAATTTGAAAGTCTTTAAGCCGGACCTTCTTATTGTAAGTTTTTGCCACCCGCAACTTTTCCTTCTCAATCTCTCTCAAAGCAATAACACGCTTGTCAGCTACTTCATCAACATTGTCCATCATCAAACTGTAGTAGTCTTCAGCCGACAAATCATCCTGCTTAGCAAACCTCAAGGCAACCAGATTCACTTCCACTGGCAAAACGGCTTCTTGCCCATACACCAACTCAAAAGGAGTTGCCTTAGTTGCTCCATGCCTTGAGATTCTGTGAGCCCACAATGCTTCGGACAATACTTCATGCCACCTTCTTGGATGGTCATGTACTTTCTTTTTGATCAGCTTGATCAAGATTTTATTGCTTGACTCAGCTTGTCCATTGGCTTGCGCATAATAGGGAGATGAACTGAGCATCTTGACTCCAAGTGATTCGGCAATTTGCTTTACCTCCTTAGCCATGAAGGAAGTACCTTGATCTATGGTAAGAGTATGCAGAATGCCGAATCGATGGATAATATGTTCTGTAATAAACTGATTCACCTCCTTGTGGGTCATGTTCCTGAGAGGTACTGCTTCAGACCACTTGGCAAAATAATCAGTGGCAACCGATACGAACCGATGCCCCTTGGATGAAGGCAGATGGATCATGCCGACAAAGTCAAGCGCCCAACCTCGGAAAGGCCACGGTTTTATAATTGGATTAAGAGGTGAAGCCGGCACCAACTGAATATCTCCAAACTTCTGACAACTTCGCATCCCTTGTAGTATCTGAAGCAATCATTGATCATTGTCGGCCAATAAAATCCTGCTCGCCTGAGCATCCACTTCATTTTGTGGGCCGACTGATGTGTTCCACATAAACCATCATGTACCTCTCCCATGGCAACTTTGGCTTCGTCTTCATTCAAGTTTTAGAAGAAGACCATCACAAGTCTGGCGATATAAGGTGGCATCCACCAATGTATACTTGAGAGATAAGCGCTGAACGGCTCTTTCTGTTTTTCGACTTGGATCTTGTAAATAATCAATATAAGGTTGTCTCCAGTCGTTTGCCAAGTTGTCATTTTCCTCCTTCTTAGCCGGATCTAACAAGCCGGCCTCTTGTTTGGCTTCCTCCAAGTTGGCAACATTTGACTCCTCTTTAGCCGGCTCCAACAAGCCGGCTTCTTGTTGGCTTTCTCCAAGTTGGCAACATGAATCGTCAACTGTTCCCTGATGAAAAACATTCCACGACTGACGTGATAGCCGGATGCTTGTTGCGCCAACTCATTGGCAAGCCAATTGTCTTGCCTAGGAACATGGGATATATGGAAATAATCTAACATTGAAATCATGTCCAGGCATCTGTCAAGGTACATGTTGAGAGATCCGCTGTTGCACTGACAAATCTTGGCCACTTGCTGGACAATAAGCAACAAATCTCCATATGCCTCGACATGAGTTACCCCTGCGTCAACTAAGATTTCTAGCCCGAATAGAAGTGTTTCGTATTCGGCTTCATTGTTAGTGCACAAATAGTCAAGACGACAAGAGTCTTAAAAAATGGTACCGTGTGGGGAGATATACACAATGCCGACTCCTTGTCCGCTGCTACAAACTGAGCCATCAAAATAAAACTTCCACGGTACAGCCGACACAATGTTTAAGTCGGCTTCTTGCTCCAGATCAATCCGATGTTCAACAATAAAGTCAGCCACAATCTGTCCTTTCATAGATTTTAGGGATTATAAGCCAAATCATATTCAATCAACCCATATGCCCATTTGCCGATTCGTCCGCTAAGAATCGGCCTTTGTATCAGTTCGAGAACATCGGTCTGACCAAAGACTTTGCATTCACTGGACAGCAGATAATGGCGCAATTTGGTGCAGGCAAAATAAAGAGACAAACACAACCTCTCTACAAAGTTGTACCTTGACTCGGCATATAGCAAACGTTGGCTCAGATATGTGACGACGTATTCTTGTCCTTCGGCTTCCTAGGTTAAGGCGGCTCCAATTACTTTTTCCTCAGCAGCAATATAAACCCGGAATGGCTGACCACAAGCTGACTTCCTGAGGACTGGAGGAGTAGACATGCAACTTTTTATCTTATCAAACGCCTCTTGCTGCCTTGCCCCCCAGGTGAATTCATCGTCGTTTTTTAGCCGAAGGATCTGTGTAAATGCATCAACTTTTCCAGACAAGTTAGTAATGAATCTTCTCAAATAGTTTACCTTGCCCAGAAACTTCTGCATGTCCTATTTGCAACCGACGCCTGTATTTTCTGGATGGGTTCAATCTTTGCTGGATCAATTTCTATGCCATGTTCATGTATGATAAAACCAAGGAATCTCCCAGCCGACACGCCAAAGGCACACTTCAAAGGATTCATCTTGAGCCCATACTTCCTCATTCTTTCAAACGCAAGCCGCAAGTTGGCCAAATGATTTGACCCTCCGTCCGACTTAACCACCACATCGTCAATATATACCTCCAATACGACTCCCAGAAGATCATGAAATATTAGGTTCATCGCTCTTTGATAGGTGGCTCCGGCATTTTTCAATCCAAAGGTCATCACAGTCCACTCGAACAAGCCAACAAAGCCTGGGCAGCGAAAAGCTGTTTTAGCCGAATCTTCTTCAGCCATAAATATCTGATTGTAACCTGCGTTGCCATCCAAAAAGCTGATAACATTGTGACCTAAAGCTTTGTTGATAAGCATGTCGGCTATTGGCATCGGATACTCATCTTTGGGCGTGGCTCGATTTACATCCCTGAAGTCTATGCACGTCCGTATCTTGGCGGATCCTTTCTTCTCAACCGACACAATGTTGGAGATCCATTCAACATATTTGCAAGGCCGAATAAATTTGGCTTTCAGAAGTCTGCCAATTTCTTCTTTGATTCGGTCATAGATCATCGGGTTAAATTTATGAGTTGGCTGCTTGTGTGGCCAGAATCCGGCTTTAATAGGCAGCCGATGTTCAACAAACTCTCGGCTTAACCCAGGTATCTCGTGGTATTCCCATGCAAAGCAATCCACATACTCTTTGACTAGCTCGATTAACTTAGACTTATAATCGGCCGCCAACTTCTGCTTCACAAATGTCGGCCTAGGGACAGTGCCATCCCCAATGTCTACTTCTTCAAGTAAGTCAACCGATGTAAAACCTTGTCCCAACTTGTCCATATCGTCAGGTTCTTCAATTGCTTCGTACATATCGTTCCTTTCGGCCTGATACTTTTCCAGACGCTTCTGCAGCCACTCGTCGTTTTGATCCATTTACTTGAGCTGCAGCCGATTGCCAACAATCTGCTTTAGAGACCGGAAGTTCCGGTCCCTTGGACCAGAAGTTCCGCCCGGGCTTTCCAGGCCTCGAATTTTGGCTAAGTCATTTTGGGAAGATCTTACTGCACTCGACCGGAAGTTCCACCGGAAGTTCCTGTCGCCTGCTACCCCTCCCGTTCTTCAACCTCAAGTAGCTCGACCAGACCAAGAAAGAACACCATTGTTGCAAGCCCAAACTCGTTGATCTCCCAATCCCCTACCCAAACTCGTTGATCTTTAGAGGATTAAAGGAGAAGGCCGAGATCTACATCTTCACCAAGGTGATTTACATTTCCCCCTCATTCACTTGAGGGATTCGAGCCTAGGGTTTCCATTGGGAAAACCTAGGCATATTGTTAATCTTACCTCTTGTCTATTGTGACAGATTGCAGTTGTTCGGGAGCCCCCAATTCAGTTGTGGGTGTGTGCCCCGGATTGTTGTTTTTAAAGGCTTCGGATTCCGCCTCGAAGGATTCCGATAGTTGAAGGTGAACCAAACCTTTGTGGTGCGGTTCATCGGAGAATAGGGTGAGCCTGTTGTGGCGTTGAGCAAGCCTGTGGTGGCGAGCTCACACCCCTCCAACGAGACGTACTCCCCTAAAAAGGAGAAACTTGGGATTACATCCTTGTCTCCGCGTGCTTCACTTTCGGTTACCTCTTTACCTTGCTTTTACTTGTATCTCGTAGCCTGCTTAGAGTTAACTTGTCATATAGGTAAATTCACCGTAGTTGCATATATAGAGAATTACCTTTGTGTCAAGCCCTAAACTGAAAAAGAACTAAAAATTGGGTAGCACCTATTCACCCCCCCTCTAGGTGTCATACGATCCTTTCATAATGTGTCTATGTATTAATGTATACAACTGCTTTTGTCAGTTTTTCAAATAAGAAGACTAGTATTCAAGTTAAACTTACCACGGCTGATTTAATAGGTTTGTTTTAGTATATTATACATTCGTATGGTACCTCGTTTGTAATTGTTAATGTAATTTGAGGTTGGCTTTCTACTATTTATAAATGGCCAATGGTCTATGCGTGATAGAGAGATAATAATATAGAAGTTACACAAAATATGTTAGTATCTAAGGCTCTTTTCCTATCGAGCCCCAGGGCGGTCGCCCTATTTGCCTGACCTATGGATCAGCCTTGTTCGGTACCGAGAAACGGGGGAGCGACAATGTGCATTGAGAAGCTTGCTTTCCCGGCTGTGTGCAATGCGGGGGATGGCGGAGAGCTTGGCCCTTGATGTTGTGTGCTCGGTTTTTTTTTTAGAAATGGGGAAGCCCCGGCCTCTGCATCGAGTGATGCACACAACCATTTATTAGAAATTATCGTAGCATCATCTTATTACAACTCAAGGGTCACTGAGACGTGTATCAACCAACAAAAGAGCAACATAATAACAACTACCGAAGTCGACTAATATGCTGCCACGTATGTCGGGAGAAAAACTCCTGTGCCACCAACAGGAGCCGCGCGCATCCAGAAACCATAAGCTCTTGCTGGTCCGAAGGAAGCAGTGCAACCCATAACTGGATCCAGTATGTAGCCATATTGATAACCTGTAAGACATGAAAATTGGTTTTCCTGTTAAACACAATATCATTCCTGCAATTCCATATGGACCAACAAATAGCTGAAACGCCGATACGAATTCTAGCCTTGGTCTTTTTATCTACCCCGTTCAATCAATTCTCAAACATATTGGAAACATTCGAAGGTGGAGGTATATTGTAGGTGCAAAAAACTACCCGCCATATTAGTCTAGCAAACGGACATGTGATAAACAAGTGCTCTATAGACTCCTCACATCCACAAAAAGAACACTTTGTACATCCATGCCAATTTCTTCTGACTAGATTATTCTTTGTGAGCAAGACCTTTCTATTTAGGAACCACATAAATAGCTTGCTAATCGACGGAGAAAGGGTGAATACTTAAGCGTATTTTAGCTAATACGGAGGTGAAAAATTACAGACCTGTCTAGCCCACGCTGAAGATCCGGCGCGACGGGGGTGGAAAATTCCCCTCCTTTTTTTCCACTGCGAATCCAAGCGGGCCCTTAGAAGAGAGAGTGATCAACCTGGAGCAGTAGCAGGATCGTCTTGTGAGGAGGTCGTGGTCAAGAGGAGCATGGCACAGCCCACACGACACGTCCTCCCACCCCGCGGCGCGATGTGATTCCTTCCCCGAACCAACAAACCAGCCAGCCAACCAATCCAAACCTCGCAGCACGCAACTCAAACAACACGCGACACGCGCACCGCGCGACGACGCTGGAATCACTGGACTAGACTACCTCCCGCCCGCCGCACCTACCGTCTCCTCCTCCTCGGTCGCGCGCTGGCTGGCGCCGCGATATACGTGGCCGCCAGCTCGCTCCTAGACGCACAGTAGAATCGCGTAAGCAGCTAAGCTAGAGCTCCCGAGTCTCTCTCGGCCCCGCGACAGCGACGCCGGCGGGGCCGCGAGCGCTAGCCATCCGCACCTACAGCTACAGCTATAGCTATAGAGAGAGAGAGGGAGGAAGAGAAGAGACCCGAGGAACGGGGGAGCGAGCGATAGAGAGAGGCCACGCATGCACGCCACCGCGCTCCATTGGCCGCCCCGTTCCCATCACCTCCTCCCCGATCCGATTAAACAACTATCCTTCCAGACCAGAACACCGATCGATCGCCGCAAGCTAGCCTAGCTTGCTCCCACACCCACGCCGCGATCCATTCCTCTCCCCCTTCCTCCAGATCGAGCCGAGCGTGCATGCCCCAGCGAGCTAGGAAGAGAGGGTGAGCTGCTGAAAAGCCGAGCGTACGTCATGGACGGGGAGGAGGACGGGGACTGGATGATGGAGCCGGTGCCGGGGGGCGGCAAGAAGGGCGCCGGGATGATGAAGAAGCGCTTCAGCGAGGAGCAGATCAAGTCGCTCGAGTCCATGTTCGCCACGCAGACCAAGCTGGAGCCCCGCCAGAAGCTGCAGCTGGCCCGGGACCTCTCCCTGCAGCCGCGCCAGGTGGCCATCTGGTTCCAGAACAAGCGCGCGCGCTGGAAGTCCAAGCAGCTCGAGCGGCAGTACGCCGCGCTGCGGGACGACTACGACGCGCTCCTCGCCAGCTACGACCAGCTCAAGAAGGACAAGCTCGCGCTCCTCAACCAGGTACGAATACGGAATTACGGATTAAGGATACGATCGATCATGGCCTGCAGGGACCACCGTGTGGTGGAGTTCGTTTCCATCCTAATTCCTAACTAGCTAGCGCGTGCGTGCGTTCGTGCAGCTCGAGAAGCTGGCGGAGATGCTGCAGGAGCCGCGCCCGCGCGGGGGAGAGAATGCCGGCGCCGGCGAGGACGTGCGCGCGGCCGTGGCCGGCATGAGCATGAAGGAGGAGTTCGTCGGCGACGCCGGGGCACCAAAGCTCCACTCGGCCTCCGATGGCGGAGGAGTAGGAAGCAGGCTCTCGCTTTTCGGCGAGGAGGACGACGACGCGGGGCTCTTCCTCCGCCCGTCGGCGCACCTGCCAGCCTCGCACGACGACGGCGGTGGCTTCACGACCTCGGAGCCGGCGGAGTACCAGCAGCATCAGCAGCAGTCGTCGTTCCCGTTCCACTCGAGCTGGCCGTCGTCGTCCACGGAGCAGACCTGCAGCAGCTCCCAATGGTGGGAATTCGAGTCCCTCAGCGAGTGATCGATCGAGCATATGTGAAAGCAAACGACATGATCGATCATTCAACCATGCTACTCATGTCACTTGGTGATATCAGATCAGAATTCAGAACACGGTCACCGCCGGTCGAATCCCGTGGAGAAGAAGCATGCAAATCGATCATGGAACCGATCGACGGTGGTGTGTGTACATAGCTCAAAACCTACCAAGGTCTGTCCATTACGTCCAGAGGCAGTTTCTTCTCGATCAGCAAGATTTTTTTTACCTCTTCATCTTTATTTGTTGCTGTTAATTACGACACCGTGTAATCTTCCAGGAGCACCTAGACAGAAACCAAACTTATAGAGATCGATCTTCACATGCAACCACATATATAGCCATGCATCCGCTTAATTATTTTTCTGCTGGTTTCTTCGAATGCAACATATATAATGATTGCAAGAAGAAAAGATGGAAACGAAAGTGAGAGATGGGGGGCATGTGGATCGATCAAGATTCTTTCACGAGCAGAGAGTAGAAAAGAATCGAACAGCACACTGATCACTAGCTATAGTGTCTAGTGTACAGCAGTACGGGACAGTACAGGCCAGGGTGGCATAGATCGCAGAACATGCATGCCGCCATTGTTAATTTCAAGCAATTGGCGGGAGGCGCGTCGTATGTAGGTCGCTTAAAAAGAAGTATATATCATCTAAAAAGTATATCTAGAGAAAAAAAATCTTAATTTTAGTTCCATTAGGAGGGCTACATATATTAGCAATGTTCAAAAATAATGGGACTACGTTAGCAAATACAGTCAAACACATAACTTTGGAAATTGACACCTGCCAACTTTACTAACAGTTTGCTTATCCTAGCTAGGTCCAAGTGACGAAATTTTACTCATATCCTAAGAACAAAGTTATGTGGTAAGACATCCATTTTAGTTGACAAACTCGCTTCCATCAAATGATAGTTAACTTTTCTTCCGAAAAGGAGGAAAAACCATACACACACTTATATATTATTCATCATTCAGAAATTAGTCGAAACTAGACATCGAAACCGAACAAGTCGAAAAAACAAGAAAAAAGTTGGCTCGTGATTGTAACTCCACCGGCCTAACCAATAACCATATGGCAAACTAACATTATACAACTCCTAAGCTAAAACTTTGAGCAGGGATCGCCACACGTGTACTGATGATAACGCGTACAACCGTAGGTTGATCTTGGGACTTTCATCCCCAAAGCTGAGTTTCAAGCCAGAAACTGCAACAGGGGTACAATGCATGCATCTGTAGCATTGTATGACCAGGAATGTTCTGTTTCCACCAAAGTGGGCATACACTTTGTCAAAGACACTCTGCCATCATATTTTAACCGACAAACGACACATCGCTAGACGAATATTGCTGGATGAGATATTGGAAGCCGAGATTGTCCCATGCCACCACACCTCCAGTCACCGTTGCAACACCTTTGATCTCACAACAACATGCATAACTTGATGCCTCTATATGATACCATGCGTAGCACCTGTCAGAACATGCATGACTTGGCGCCTCCACACGAGGCGATGTGCGTAGCACATGTGGCAACATACATGACTTGACGCCTCTGCAAGAGACGCGGGGTGTAGCACCTGCCGAGCCGGATCGAACCAGATTTCGAGGTGGAGGGGTTATCCCATCCCGCGTCCAAGAAGAAGGCTTCCTATACGGCCATCGACCTCGACAACACGGTGTTTAAGATCAAGGCCATCTCAAGATCTGGTCATCGCACCGTCCACACGACCTCAACCCCATAAGACATGTCTGGCATGTAGTTGTCGTCACCTTGACGCCTTAGCGAGAAGATCACGGTGTGTCGCTCGATGCAGGACCCATGCCGCCGGAGCACTAGAGCCACCACGCGCACCACCGACATGCGCAACAGAGTCCCGCCGCCACCGACCACGCGAGGTTTGCCCAACGGAGCACCACATCGGTGAGGGAAGGGAACTAAGCCAAGGCCGACGATGGGGGCGACTTCTGGAGGAGCCACACGAGTTGCCCTAGAGTAATGCGGGCGCCAAAAAAGTTACTTGTAGTCAATTAAATTACGCAATGGCTCCTTGGACACGTATGTACAAGTTCGGTTGCTTTACACCACGTCTCTTTCCTTCTTTCGTCCTCGTACTGTTTTGTGGGCCTTTCTAGACAAAAGAAAGACTGTTGCTGCATAATGACATGTCACTGTGCGGCACTGTGATGGTTATAAATTCAGCATCCTAAAATACCAATTCTAGGGTTGTTTGGCTCCATTCCTGTTATTAAGAGCTAAAGTGTGTCCTACTTAACTGTGGCAACTTCAATGAATTTTTGGCTACCCTTCAGGCTTTGATGCCAAAATTAGTTCTGATAATAAGTGTTTCACGGATTTTTAGTTACTTCGCAATTTTGGTTGTTTATCCAATGCTACATTTGGTCACAATACGAAACAAAAGCCTTTTCCCCACGCTCTCATGATCCAGAGAAATTCGGGTCGAGGTGGTTAGCAATGCTTCCATCCAACGGATACGGTGCCACTCAAATGTGACAACTCATTGGTCATGGCCCGGAGATATTATAAACCAATGCGTTACTGTCAAGAGCGGAGACCCATCAGTGAATGGAAAGGGCAACGACGCCAACATATATCTAATCGATCGACAGCGCTAGTATAAAATGATCCCTCGCCTGGTGACAAAGGGAGCCACTTGTACAGCGGGCTGTGGAAGGCAAAAGATTTGTGTTTCATCAGCAGATGCATGCTCCACGTGGCTTGCTTATCTCCTGTGTGGTGTTACTTTGTACAGTTTAGAATATGGGTTCAGTGGATGCTTGCAGAGCTTTAAAAGAGATTAGTTTGACTCTCCCGAGTTGGTGATGCAATTTGAGTGTAAGCTCCAACACATTATGAAAGCACGTAGAGGGGTGAGCAACATGATCCAACAAATCAAGCCATGTTGTGCGAGTTGTATATATGATACTCCCTCCGTCCGGAAAATGATGTCGCAAAAAATGATGTATCTAGACATATTTTAGTGATAGATACATACATTTTAGTGACATCCTTTTCCGTATGGAGGGAGTAAGTGATTCCTATGAATTACCATGTTTGGGGAATTTCAACCAGAGCCTCAAAAGTCAAAACGCTTGCAGGATGTTTTGGGGAATTTCTTCCCATGTTTAAGCCCTATGTTATTTACCCATGAAGGAGTGAGATACCCGCGGTACCTGTTCTTAGTTCAGACACATGATACACTTTGTAGATCATTATCAAACTTCCACATACATGGGTAACAAATAAATCATTCTATAGTAATTTATTTGAATTGTTTGCTCATTCATATCACTTTCTTAGTTTATGAAACAAAACAAGTCATGAATTCTAGAAAAATAAAGTGAATGTATGGTTTTGTTCTACCGGTTATACTATTTCAACAACAGAGGCAACATTTTTAAATTCGCACCGGGGCCCCCAATTTCTCGAGACATAGCTTGAGTCCATAGAGCACCTTTGTGAATTTATATACATGGTTGGGGCCATGAGGATTCTTGAAATCCAGGGTATCTACCCTCGTAACCTCACTAGTGTTCGAGTAGGGATTTCTTTCACCCGATCTTGAGTGCTCCACTACTTTTTTTTTTAGAAGTTCCAAAAAAAAAATATGAAAACAATCATGCATGTTCTCGATGATGTATCGTATAGACGAGCAAAATCATGATGTGAAATACTTTGTATACCGGCCTACACAAAAATGACAAATTTACAGATCTGATTATAGTTAACAATGCATAGTTTCAAATCTCTAAATTTGTCATTGTATAGACTATATAATAAATATTTTGGCATTGAGCTTTTGCACACTTATAGTGTATATATCATTGAGAACATGCGTGATTTTTTCAGATTTTTTAAAAACTATTAAACATAAGTTTTGAATTTTTAAAATTAGAGGGATCACTGGAGCTCATTAGTAAAAACCACTTTCCGGTAGAGTTCTTGTTATTAGTTTTGTTTTTGTGCTAATTGGTATTTATTTCTAGTTAATCATTGAAAGTTAAAGAAAACCTAAAAAAAGTTAGTAGTATAGCAAATAAAAACTTCTGGGTGTTTGCTACTCTCAATGTTAACATGTAGGTTTTTCAAGTTTGGACACGCAATGTGGAGGCACAAATAGCTAAGATAGCCTAGAATCAAAATCTCATCCTTGTGAACGTAAATCGAAACTCAATCTGGTAGAGAATGTTAAAATTATGAGGAACAATGATGAAGACATGACTGAATAACTTGATTATAGCCCTCGTACACACGGATACACCAAGGAGGACTTTGTTAAAATGTCAATCTATGCTTAGTTTCCATGCAATTGAAATGTTGGTACAATTTGCCGCACATTATTTATGATCTCAACATGATTACTAGGGGTCAAAGCTGGAAAAAATGTTGCGCGATCAGGTCAAACAAAATGGAGAAAATGAAAACACAAGTCTCATTAGATATCTTCCTTACTTTTTTCGTTCAAGACTACGAGGCAGAGAAATGGAAACTTTGGATCAACAATTTGAAATTTTGGTCTATTATGTAAATTTTCTTCCATAAGTCGTCGAATTGTAATAGACGCGGTTAGTATAGTTGTAAGAGTAATAATTTGCTCTAGTATTTTTTGTTTGATATAAATCCTGTCACATAAATGGTCTAATTATAATATCCACACAATTGAACGAATTGTTTTATCCCAATATTTTTATTTTAATAATTATATTTTGATTTACTAAGAAAATTAAAGTACAAACGTTTTCACTTATTTGTACTGAACTTTTTTACTTTTTTCATAACTCTTTATCAACATAATATTTTATACAACAATTTTCTATTGTATTATCTAAAGTTGTTTAATATTGTTATTACAATTTAAATGTTTTTCACTAGAAGTTCATTTGCACTAAATTGAAATCGCGCATTGTAGCAGTAGCCGCACTAGTTGTTTAGGCAAGTTTAAGTCACGATAGTCATTTTTGTTACGATTTAGCTTTTGAGACATGGCCTTCAAGAAACCTTTTGTTCAATGGATTCTCCCGTCGATATAAGAACAAACAAAGTTGTGATCCATCACGTATTTATTTGAGAAACTCTAATAATAATAGTATATTTTTATATGTAAGATGACATGTTTAGTTTTTAAAATATATTTGTAATGAATTCAAGAGCGTGTACATTCCTAGCAAATATCCTGACAAGATTTTTCTGAAATGTGTAACTGTATATCTTAGATATAGCTAGACAGAAAAACTCTAGACTATGGTGTCGAAGTTGTTTATTTTCGAACGATTGTCACGTTTCGTAGTTTTCTCATTGTGATGTACACACTCTCAACATCTCAAATGGAATCGTTTGGAACATCGCGAACTAGGACTTGGAGCACATATTTGCGTTAAGAGTACTATGCGTGAGGGTTTTATCTCGGTGTCTTGAAATAGTAATACATTGAAGAGTAGTAACAACCATGGCAAGAGCTGAATTGGTGTCAATGTAAATATGGAATACCAAATGAATACACAATGATGTGCCGAGGTGCACATATAGAGAGAACACCAATTGAGCATAGTTCGAACCATTCTCAGTTAAAAATAACCAAATAGGTTATCTATCTAATGTTACTACATCATCAGATTAATCTAGGATAACAGTGAACCGGATCAGTATTTGAACGAAGTACACATCAGTAGCTAGTAGGCCCCAGCTGAGGAATGACTATCAACCAAATAAACGATGATGAGCTCATGAGCAGATTATTAACAAGATTACTATTCTATTGCAAGTTGCATGGGCACCCAGTTTCCAATTCTGGATGCCGGTACCACAGACAAACAAAAACTATGGCAAATCTAACTGCGTAGCTAGTTTCATCAACACAGGTATGACAAACGATGATACAGCATGAGATAATTCGCTTCCACAAATGGGCAAGTAGAACATATGGTATGAGAAAATATACAAACGGGTAAGTAGAACATATGATATGATATAATATACAGATGTGCTGCAAACTTTTATATATGAAGGGGTCAGTGCATACAAGGATATATCAGTTGTTAGTTCACAAAGCCTTCCTCAAAACAAGTATAGGAGTACTCTCGAAAAAAAACAAGTATAGGAAAGATACAGAGCTTGCTCTTCGCAGTTGGGTCCTTCTGTCAGTGTTCAGGTTTCACTTTGGAATCTCCATTAGGCAAAACACTCTGGGACTGAGCCAACCGTTTCGATTCCTGGATAAAAACGAGTTGGTAAACTAATGCACTAAAATACAAATGAGCAGTTAAATAAACATTTACGTTCAGCTGACAGTCTGATCTCGAAGCTAAAAACTAGTAGGACAAAGCCATGGCTGGTGTAGATTTACAAACAAGGCACTGCCGATGCTGAAGAAATTTATGTCCTCAGCTAACTTAAGTTTTAACACCAAGATCACAGTTTAAATGGCAGGTTCTAATCGAACACATATATATTGCAGAAGGGTGAAAGATGCACTCATTGTGATAACTGGACCATGAAAGCACTGATGGATACTTGTTTGATGTGATCACATTGTTCTTGTCCCATTGGCAGGTTTGTATTAAACAAATAAACATATATCTTACAAATGCAGGCGTCTTCCTACTTACAGCAGCAGAAGTAGCACGTATCTGCCTGTATGCTTCAACGTCTTCAGGAAAAGCTTCTTCAAGCTCCTCAAGAAGATGCTTCCTCAGACTCTGAAACAAACATGTTCAGAATATTATTGTCATTGCAATTTAGAGCTTACTCCTCTTGAAGTTCTTATACAAGACTAACAAAAAGAATAAGAATAGTAGAGGAAACGATTAAAAAACACTCTTGTATCAATTTCTGTCAGGAGTTCCGGACAAATATCAGCGCGCAAAGTCATAAGAACTCAATACATGGGAGTTAGGACCAAAACACCATGCAAGGAAAATGGCAGGAAATTTTTGGCAAAATAAAGCCATGGCTTAAATAATAGTCAGAAAGGAAATCAGGAGTTGAAATAAATACTCTCCTGAATCCTAAATTCCTAATCACGTCCAAGATGGTCTTTGTCACTGAATTCACTACTATTTGGGACACAGGACACTGATAAATCATGACAACCATAATAATAGGCGGGGCTTACAGCTATACATCCATTCAATAAATGTCATGCAGATACAGATACTATACATCCATTCTTATACATACAGCTAGATAATACAGAGATATGGATCTGCATGGGCAGTACAACAAACACAGGTCCCACATTAACCTAAATTTAATTAGGGCTGGCCGTCAATGGGAGTAAACAGGGAAAGCTTAAAAAATGAATTCACAACTTTGGGACACTGATAAATCATAAAGAACCGTAAACAAAGGTGGTCTTACAGGGTTTGTTTCATGGTTGGTGTCTAAACCAACCTTACCAATTTTTGGCAATAGCCAACATGTTTTTTGTTGGCTCATTCATGCAACATTCAGAGTTGACAAGGTCCTGGACACTACCAGGGAGGCAGGGATACAATGCAATAGCAAAATAGTTGGTCCTTGTTTGCATGGTTGCAATAATTTAGCACGTCTATGCCAACTTGCCAGCTCTAGTTCATTTTTCTTGCCAACATTGGTTGGGTCATTGGAAAGAAAAACCTTGGCCAAATTTTTGCCTAGCCAAATTTTTGGAAGGGTGAACTTGAGCTCAAACATCCATTCAATAAATGCTATACAGATACTGGATAGTGGATACAAAATTGCTATCTGTCCATCCTTATATATACAGAGACAGGAGTCCGCATGGGCACTCTAGCCCCATATTTCAGTTAAATTTTCCTAGGGCTGGCAATCAATGGGTGTAAGACCAGTGAAAGCTTCGAAAATGAGAAGTATCCTTAACACTTGATGGGCAGGCCAGGGGAAGCTTCAAAAATGAAAAGTATCCTTAATAACTGATGGGCTGTAGTCTATTTACCATAACTGATTTAAGTGGATGGAGAGGGAATGATTTCACTCTTCTTGAGAATAAGTTGCTACAGTGCGACTAAATCGAATAGAGGAAGCTCAACTCATGAAAGACGACATGTATTTCCTACATTCATGGTTTGGAATTTTGGATGACACTACATGGAACATATGGAATGGGATAAAGAAAGCTCTATGTTGGTTCCTTTTCACAGGGCATACAAAAATGTAACCCCTTGAAATTAACCAAAATATTATATTATATCAAAAGCAGCATTTTGTGCTACACGAACAGCATTGCCAATTGTTTTCATCAAAAAGTTTCCCTAAAATAGATCAGCAAGTTTTCTCACTGGTTTTGATCCACTGAACTCTATACAGCCAGAAATGGTTTCAAACATATCTATGGGCGCATGTTTGGTTCCTGGCTGAATTTTATCACATTTCTATCAACAATTTGAACCACAATTTTAGCCATCAGTACCTTGAAAGCATCGGTCTTCCCCTTGGTGATCTGGTTCTTGGCGATGCAGCTGTTGAGCACGTCCCTGGTGAACTCGTCGGGGTTCTTCCCGTCGTCAATCAAACTAACAAAACAAGCAGCAACGGTCAGCACACAGTTCAGGCCAGGATCAACAACAGCAATGAGCAGCCGAGTAAGAGACGAGGCTGAAGGGTCTCACTTGACGACCTCCATGGGCACCTGGATGTTGCACCCGTCGGCGAGCTTCTGCATGGTGTCGAGCTCCGCCACGAGTGCGTTCCTGCAGCCGTGACGACGAAACCCTAAGATTTTCCGCACACGCAAAAAACAGGAGAAGAAGCGGGGTCGTGGAGGCGGGGAAGCTCACAGGCGCTGGAGGAGCGGGAGCTGGGACGCGGAGCTGAAGGAGGAGACGTTGAGGTTGAGCTGGTGGAGCAGGCCCAGGGTCTTCTGGATCGAGCCCGTGACCTGCGCCAGGTTCTGCTTCGAGGCGTCCTCGGGGCGGTCGGCTCCTGCGCCACCTTGGACGCCGTTACCGGACGCGTCAGCCGCGGCCGCGATGGCGGCGGCTGCGCCGGAGGAGGAGGAGTTCGGGGCGGAGCTGTCCATGGCGAAGTCGGAGGGGGAGAAAGAGAGACAAAGGGTAAAAGGCCTTCACGGTTTCGAGGTTGGCTGGCGCGGAACGGCCCAGATGCCCATCAAATGTAGCGGCACATCCGTGGTCTTAGCCCTTGAGCTTTGAGAAAACATAGCAGGCCGTTCGCTACGCACTAAGCAAACATGGGCTTTTGGGCCGTGTATACTTTTTTCTCTGGTAGCGTTAAAACTGGGCTCCAAGGTTTCACTCAAAAGAAGAGAAAAAAACAGGGCTCCTAGGTAGTCTGGTCACTTCTCTCACAAAAAAGTAGTCTGGTCAGAATGGTCGTTTTTCCATCCCTCCCCTTTTCACACCACGGTTTGTGGGTGTTTGTAAATCTAGTTGTTGCTATCTTACAATTTTTTTTGGTGGCACAAACGATGAAAAGGCACTTATGCCATCATTTCATTTTAAATTCCAAGCTAAAAAAAGATTTGGCTGCCATAGGAATTTATGAAATTAAATGATTTTCATAAAATGGTAGGAACAAGAATTTAATTAACACACTATACACATTCGATGGAATTTTCAATTGAAATGGATAATCAAATTTCATGACAGCCAAACATACTGGGTATGAAATCTTAACTGAATTTCACGATGATGTCTTCCAAACGAGCTTATCGCATTATTCTTAGTAAAACAATACTATTTCATGTTCAAGAAAAAAAACCAAATTCCAGTTATCGAATACTCGATTAAGCATGAAGTGAGTTTGTGGGCATTGATAGGGCCAAGAACTTTGGGTTGTTGCTATCTGGGGAGTAGGCTTTGGTGTTGTTTCGGCTGTGTTTTTCCATCTTCAATTTCTACAGGTTTTTTTATCACATAGCATCAGCTTTTCTGTGCAAAGCAATTTCAGAAGGTCGAGTTCATACAAGAAGCAAGAAAATCGAATAAAGATAAAGAGGCGCACAATCTATTATATACTAAAAGCAAAATGAGGGAGTTTTTCGAGACACCACGTTAATCCACATGGATTATAAATATATGATCCATTCATATTTTTTTTTGACGGTTGAGATTAAAAGATAGAGAAGTTACGTACAATATTAATCAGGTACAAACAAGTCAGTTTTTGACACGTACAACCAAAACGGGAGTCAGCTAAAAAAACTGGGAGTCATATCACGGCCAGATTTCTTTTGAGGAGATCTACCTTCATATAGTCCAGACTGGATACAACTAGGAGTCCCAGCAAAAAAAATACACGGAAAGGAAAACTAAATCCGTAACATTCCGGTAGCCTGATCAGTAACGGAGAAAAAAGGAAAGCTTTTTTTTTTGCGAAAAGAAAAAAGGAAAGCTGATGGTTACTAAATTAACGAAAACAGCAAAGCTGATCCGTGCCATCAGCTACTAGCTAAAACATACACATACAAAAAAACTGAAGTGATCGGAGCGATCAGCTATTACTAACTAGCGCACGCATGTGCGAGGAACAATAGTATCACAGTAGAACATGGTGGCGACCATAAATGTAAGATCATTTGTACGGAAAATTTAATTTGGATATTGGAGTATATGCTTTTGCCACTGGAAAAAATATTTTGAAATGCCAAAAATCCTGAAAAAAAAATTGACGCGTATCTCTCGACATTCTGTGTGTGCATGCTAAGTTTCATGGGAAACCGACATTTTTTGTGGCATGTATAAAAAGGTCAAAAAAACATTTTGTGGAAAGCATTTTATAGCACCAAATTTTGTCTTTTTTGTACACGATGCAAAAAATATCGGTTTTCTGTGGGACGACATTGTTAGCATATAGAAAGTCAAGATGTACATGAGAATTGTTTTGTCCAAATTTTCTGACATCTCACAATACCTTTAATGTGCATTTTAAAAACAAGGAGCATAACCCTCCGAGTGTCAAAACGTCACCCCTGATTTGCATTATATATGAATATCATTTATGGCAATATATGTAAGTAAATACATACGTTGCAAAAGATAAAATAATCTTACAGTTTTAGAAAATTTACAAGAATCGGTCTATTTTAGTACCGTATGTGTTGTACCTGGACTTTTCTAAAGGAATCACGCACGCTCCTAGCAAGGCAAGCACATGCTAGACTACAAACGCAAATTTCTAAAATGTTATTTTTGAGTATGCATACACCTTTTATTTTGTTGGCAATAATCTATATTTATTTATCCATTAAATGTATTTGATAGATAAAAAACTGAAACGAAGAAGAACACAAAGGCCTTCAGAACATATAGTTTGTGAGAATAAGGATATATTGTATCTAATTGTCATAGATAATTTAGTTGCAAATATAAGGTGCTTAGTATTTCCATATATCTTAAGATGCTTAAATTTATCTACAACAAATATTTCTAACACTACTGTAAGTCATTATTGGCAAATTGCAAACCAAAGGCATAAAAAATGTGCATGGCTCCAGAGATAACTGTAGATGGTCCTAGGAGGTTTTTAGTTGTGTCTCGGGTTGTTATTTGGATTTCCGTTAATGAAATATCAGATGTTGATAGTATCTCTGTAATAAAAATATATTAATGTGGTTTAATACTATATGATCATATTTCATACCATCCATGGTTCACAACTAATTTGTGCATATAATTGTATCCATAGAGTAACTGAGATACTTAGGCCACATGATATCGTCTTCCAAGTGTTTACCCCGAGTGAAACGTTTGTGTTGAAATAATAATATTTATTTTACATTTTTTGGGGCAAGATTGCTCAGTCTAATATCCGCGTTGTCATGAACAGTATATGGGTTAAGCATTTGGATTTGTTCACGATCGTTCATAACCTCCTAACACAGTTTGTGTCAACCAAAAATTACAAAAACAAACGCAAGATGTGCATAGAGGTTTGGATTCACAATTAGAGATTGTGCGTCTGCAATTATAGAAGTATCATCGACAACCTATGGGATTGGTTTGATAACAACTGATCCACAAGGTTTCAACTTGGTACAGACAGCGTATGTCTATTCACTTCATGCTGAAAGTAATCTCAAAAGGATTTTGAAGAATATTTGTTCCTAGGATTTTTCTTCCATTGAGAATGTTCGCTGCAATGGAGAAATCTAAAAAAAAATCTGTATTGATCACACATAAACTGAAATTTAAACTTCTCTTTAGGTGTACTTTTTCGTTATTTAAGAGTTTAATTGACGTATTTTATAATTATGATCAATGTTTCTTAAGTTTTATTTGACATTTGTGCTTTTAGATAGGTGAGTCAAATGATTAACCTTAGGTACTGGGCATAATTATGACGCTAAGGAGTGTTGATGATATGTCGAGAGGAATTTTGTTGTGCTATGTCAGGATATTTATATTTTATAATTATGAGCAATCTAAATTGGTGCAGTCACGTGAATGCATACAACATATATGTGTGCGTAACCTTATTAGCTCACAAGAATTGAAGAATCGGGAATAGTAGGAAGGAAGTAAAAGTAAAAGTAAATCAGTATACCTCTACGTTAGAAAATGATGACATGGCATTTTTTGAAATGTCGCAATTAATGTTAGGAACCAAGTTAAATATGTTCTAAAAATATTCCAAAGAGGTATTCGTTTACTGAAATAAAATCCGTGGACATGTTCAATATGGTATAGATGATGCCCTTGCAGATAGTTTTCACATAAATAATTGCTACGCAAAACATCACAACAATTGATATTTTTTTTACATCACTAGCCCGTGCAGCTGCATACGGATTGCTGACTAGGGCGACATGGTGTTTTGGGAAATCTGAAATAATAATTCGCCCATAGATTAAAATGAACCATATACAAAAATTGTGATATTATTTCAAACAAAACATAATCTAGACTTTCTATGGTGAATGTATTTTACATGATGTAATCAAATCCAGATTTCATGGTGTAGTCAAATAAAATATTGTACGCTCCATGGTTTGTAATTCTTTATGATTGAAGCGAGGAAATGATATCAGTTTGAAATTAGTATGGTTAACTTCTCTAGAACCATTTTCAGACACATTGAGTGGGTTTAAGATGACGCCTCGCAAAAGTTAATATTGTTAACGTCTCTAGAAACATTGAGTGGGCTTAAGATGATGCCCTCACAAATGCTAGTTTCGCCATAGAAAATATCGCTTCGTTGTGTGCTGGTCGGCATTTGTGCGCTGTTGGAACCACCTGAGCTTGTACCGTTAACAACACTCCGACCGTGCGCACTCCTCGATCGCGCGGCCGGTGGCCCGGTGCAATGGTTCTTCGTCCTCCAGATCGTCCTCCACGACGCGACGTCTCTAGCTGGGCTCGTCCCATTTTAGCCGGAAAGCGACCGCCGCGCGCAAGTGGGATCGTGTTCCGGTGGGCGCGCGTGGCATCGGTCGACCTCCGCTCCGCGACGTCTCTGCCCTATCTGTGGCCGACAGCGCGGCGGCGATCGACGTCAAGCCTTTGCACGCCGCACCACCGCTTTACCATATTCGCCGCCGCCCGGCACCGATAGAGCGAGGTCGACCTGATCTGACCCACGGCGGCGTCGACCCGCGGCCAATCGCCTGCGTCTTTCCCGTTCTCCCCGGTACAATGATTTGTCCCATATGCCAAATGCGTATCTTCCATCCATCCACCGACCGACCTGCCGTCGCGTCACCGGCCTGGTCGATCGCCCTGCATGCCACTGCCACCGGCAGTGCGTCGATCGAGCCCGAGGCAGAGCCGGCCGACTGTTCCGATAGCTACTACCGGTTTGATGCCTAGATGGCTAGATCGATCGGTCCCCTGCTGCTGCTAGGCTGCTAGCTAGCTTTTCCTTGGAATCGACGGCCGATGGCAATGGCGCCGGCCGTCGCGGTCATGCGTGCGTGCGTGCGCTTTGCGTCGGGCGAACGCTTCACCGATCGACCATGGTGCGCGCGCGACGTCGATCGCCCGGTGCCAGTCAGCTGCCTGCGCGCGTACGTGCCGGGGCCCGGCCGGCCACTGCGTCGATCTGCTAAGATCCGATGATGCCTTGCGACCTTGGTTTAGCTAACTCGTCACTCACTAAACCGTGATACTTCTCGTTTAGTAGGCCCTGACTTGTATGAATTTTTCTTTTAGCTTCGGCCGTATCATGTTTGTTTCTCCTATATCAATATAAAAAGTAAAACTTTTGCCTCGTTTCAAGAAACAACTCACTAAGCCGTGATGGAGCACCGTCGTCAGGAGCTCAACAAACCCAGTGACCAAAGGCGACACTCACATGGAAAAAACATGGTTAGCTGTCAGCTGGTGTGACTGTATTGAATTATAAGTAAGTGCTTATAGGTATATATTGCTCGCTGACATTGGACCGCTCGGCGCTAGCTTGAGCAACCTCCCCCTACGCTACACTGACGGATGGTGGAGACGACCGGACGCGGGCTAAACTCAGGTCGTCGTCCTACTTGTGGTTATCAATGGATTTAATTCAGTTGGCGTCTCTGTCGGTGTATACTACAGATCCCTTGTTTTCTGCGACTATGTCGTGTGCACTTACGTCTTTGGTTTTAAGCTGAAGTTGGACATGCATGCTTCAAGATCAGACAGTGAAAGAGAAGATATTGCCAGTACTCACTTGATTTTGTTATGCTTACAAAATTAGTCGGAAGTTTCCACTGCAATGTGATTGTTTTGTCGCCTTTTCGTTGTTTCGTTATTAATTATTACTCCCTTGTTTGTGTAATACAATCAAATCGAAGGTCGTTTGAGTATTATACAATCACGTGCCATTTCGTTCACAAGGTCAAATCGAAGACAAGGCTCGTTTGTGTATAAGAGTGTGCAAGAGCGAGTGCGCGCGGGACAGTGCGAGGAGATCGATCATGTGGGAGAGATTTGCTGTCACTTACTTGGGAAACTTCCTTTCTTGGAATCAGCCGGACCATAGCTCATAAAGGATAATTTCTAGCTAATATACAAGGCAATGTGATCATTGTAAGTTCATAAAATAGTGATGACTCCATGTGACATCAGACACAAACTAACCACCGCCTGAAGTCACTTAGCTTAATTTGTCTTTCTCTTAAATGAGGCAGATAAAGTACTCACATACTGAATTTTTGACAAAAGAGACCACCTCACCGAATGAATTGTCAAAAAGGACCACCTCCGAAAATTATTGTCAAAAAGACCACCTGCACCGTGGCGGCAGGCGTGCCAGGCGACACGTGTCCCCTGCCGCCGTTGCCTGTGACGGCCATCACAGCTGGGCCCACAAGCACTAACGTACATGAACCTGCCATGCTACAAGCAAATGCCGCCATGGCTGTGGCGGCATGGCCCATAAAATTTGTAGCCACATCGGATTGAGCTTGGGTGACTTTGAACTCAAAAGTCTAGCTGTGACTTTGCACACTTTGCACTAGATGTACATTAAATTATGTTTAGAAAAAAATTTAAAAATTCTAGTAAATCTGCTATGTTATATTATGCATTCTGTGAAAATTTCGTCGTATTTGGACAAGTAGTTTGTGAATAAATATCATTCTAAAATTTACTATACAAATTTGAACTTAAAATTCAAATTCCCAGAAAAAACTGAAAAAAATCTAGTAAATCACATATTCGTTACTATGCATTAGCACAAAATTTCGTCGTATTTGGACATACGATTTGTGAGTAAATGATATTTTAAATTTTTGTCTAAAAACGTTCACTCTTTTCTATCCATTGGATCATGTTTAGATGGCTTAGATGAGGCCAAAGTCACGGCTGGACTTTTGTGCTCAAAGTCACTGAAGCTCAATCCAGCCACATCACCATGCCGTCAATGTGTGTGGCTGCTGGGCCCACCACTTGATATTATAAAAAGAAAGTAAAAGTATTCATCCATCGCTGCACCTGTATGCCGCCATGGGCAGTGGCGGCAGGGGACACGTGTCGTTTGGCACGCATGCCGCCACGGTGTGGGTGATCTTTTTTGACAATAATTTTCGGAGGTGATCCTTTTTGACAATTCATTCGATGAGGTGGTCTCTTTTGTCAAAAATTCCTCACATACTATCTAGCTGTATATGCTTTCAAAAATCAAGAGTCTTCTTTCCCGGAAGTTCTCAAGAGTCGTTCTCATTTGGAGTATTTCTTCCAAAAGAAAATATATATTGACTAGCCAGAAGAACATTCCACCCGTTCACCACTAGAATTCAGATGATACTGAAAACTAGTGCTGAACTGCTGATATATAGTACAACCGAGTATCTTTAACTAGTTGCAATAAACCACTCACAGCTCACTGTCATTGGTGCAATAATGGAACCTAGTTAATATGTTGGTTGGTCACCTGACTTTTTAAGGTAGTAGCGATGTTCTCCAACAACAGAAGCAAAGCAACATGGAGTAGAACAAAACCCACTAGAACGGAAAGAGTATCCACCGCAGAATCTTAATCTAGTCACTCATACTCCATATTCGGACTTAGAATATATAATGGATTTTTTCCTCCAATCCATAGACAAAAGCACCGGAAAATACAAGTATATTTGATCTCTTCTTGCCCCTCTTGACAACGGCCCTCTGCTTGCTTCAGCACGAATTGAAATAGAACAAAAAATAGTGTATTGCTAGTACATTCTTTTAGTACCCGATTGTGTAGGAGCTGAAGCAATACACGCAGAGTCACCAAGTTGACTTGCCTCAAGTCATTCTGCCAATTTGAGTAACTAAATTAGCACTGGTTTTGTTGAGAAGGCCGGTGGTTAGTTAACCAGTCAATGAGATTATGAGAAGCAGCCTTTTGGCGCTCACAAGAGCTGACGAAGAACAGCAACAGATCAGGTTCTCTGAACATCGTCAGCTGCTGATCACACGGATCTGTCCGGAATTGTGCTAGAATGGATAGAAACGGCATGCGAGTATAGAGAAAACATAAACTAATTATCAGGTACTTAGCACCTGCTGCTTTCAAATTTAGAATGAACAGTTAACAAATCACCGCAGGAGGCAAGGACTAGCTCAAACCCGAGTGGATCGAGGGAGCAGATGCTGCTGCTAGCCAACGGCTGCAAGTAAACGCATCACTTGTTCCTGATTGGCACAAGCAATTTCGTCTGAAGCTGGCACAAGCAATGGCTACAATCGATGGTGACATGTGATTCTTCTTCTTGCTCTTCATCATCTTCAGCAGAAGAGCAACTCAAGAGGGCCTTGTGATTTGAACTGGAATCGTCAAGACATCAACGCCGTTTCCACTCGCTGCGTACGAGCTATCCCCAGTGGATCGAAGGCTGACATCGCCTGTCCGGTCGGTCTCCCATCCTTTTCCGGCCGGTTTTGTATTCCAGTCTCTGGCAACGGCAACAGAGCCAGCTACTTGACTTGGCCAGCTTTTCGGTCCTTTCGCGCAAACAAAAGAAAGCAAAACATACGGAGATCCTCCACGATCGAAAGACTATTCCAATTGATCCCAGCTGTTTTGGGTACTAGCTTGCAGATGAAATTCTGTGGTTGCTTCGAATCTACCAGTGACCCACAAGGCCCACCACACATCACATCAGGAAAAGTAAACCACAGTGCGAGCAACAGCCGGTGGATCCACTTGGCATCTCTTCATGTTGCATCCGAACTTAGGACATGTCCATCGGAGCTTCGAAATTTTGTCCGATACTTCCTAAAATATTTCCGTTCTGGAGGCGTCGAAGTCGAATACATGTCCAGAAGAATGGGGTGATGCCCCCAGCCCCCAAACAAAAATATATTGAGATTGCATAAAAGGTTATCATTTCATTCTAATTTCTTGATAGTTTAAAGAGAAGTCTCTCAGGAAGATGAGTAAGAAGCTTGGCGTTGCAAGGAAAGGTTCCACTTCTACTTGATTGTTGAGACCATTTGAGGTAGTTGTTGTTGTTCGTGGTTGTGATAGGTTGGCGAGTTTGTTAGCGGTTAGGTTGCTTCTGGATGTTGCTGCTATAGGTGTTGCTCTATGCGTTTGTGTGGGCACCTTACTATGGTTTTGATGTTCGTTGTATGGTTTTCGTCCGGTTTCTTCACTAATAAACCGACTTTCTTCTTAATAAATATAAGGCAAAGTTTTTGCCTTCGTTTAAAAAAAATAGCTCGAACGAAATTTAAACCTACGCTAAACCCCAGCCTCCTAATTCTAGGCGGCACCTCATCAGATTCGGGATCGGATGCAATATCGATGATGCCGGCTTCCGAAGCGTCACGACAGGACGCTTATGCCCGTGCAAGCTCGAGAATGCCCTGAACGTGTGGCCGAGCACTGAACAGAACTACGTCTTCTCGCGACATTGTTCTCCGAAGGTCGTTGATACTCGCCGGTGAAGCGGTTGAGCACCATCTTTCGCATCTCGTGGAAGAAAGTGGGATGTCGGTATAGTACAGCGGGTCCAACCACATATGGAACTCCTGCTTGCGGCTGTGGATCTCATACTCGGCGTTGAATCCTAGACTGGCCGCAGTAGCACCCCGCCCAAGCTGATGGCAAAGTCTTTCTGCAACATCGCCTGGGTGCTTGCTAGACGTCACCGTCGAAACAGTACCCATGTTGTACGCACACACACTTGCTGGAACAGATTCCATCATTGTATAACTCCTTGGCGCCCAAGTTAATTACCTCACTGCCTCATCACCCTTACGCGACCACAAAGCTAGCCCGAGAGCAGTGCAACAACAAACACGTCGACGGTCGACCTCAAGGATTCGATCTCGAGCGCAAATTACAGAGACACGACGGCGAGGGAACCACAAATATTAAAGCAGAGAGTTCAATCTCGCCACTCGGGACGACGGCGACCGCCGCCTGTAAGCACCGGCATGATAGCTGCACACACTTGACTTAGGTTAATAAATGAGATTTACTTATGGAGCACTGTCCGGACTAAGTACTGACATCTCCTTTTATCTATAGTTTTGGAACAATCACCGGGGCCACAGGCTCGATCTCCACCGGATCTCATTGCTTTCAAGGCGCCGCGAGAGTTCTAACACGATCGTGGATAGATTGTCACGCCACACACCGGAGCGGTGGCTATCTTTTAGTTACTCCGGTGACCTGAACCGGCAAGACTATAACTTTTGCTCTCAACTTGTATATGTTCATGTCGCTCCCTGACCTAGCCGCCAGGGAGGCGATTTCTTTTTCCCGCCGATCTTCACCGGTGTTCCAGCTGGTCCCCTCTCCCTCCGCCTGCTGCTCCGGCAGCGGGAGGGAGGGGGATCCGGTTATTCCGCTCTGTAGTTAGGGTTTGGTTTTGCAGGTCGTGGTGTGCCGTTGGGGTGGTGGGAGCGGCGCCCGGACGAATAAATCTGTCTCAACTCTACTCCCACACCGGCGCTGTCCTTCAGGCGGCGTCTCGGAGTTGGTGGCATCGTGTGCTTGCCGATCTTTCAGGTCGGTGGCTTTAGGATTCTTGGATGGTGTCGGTGAGGCGGCGGCGGCGACTTCATCAGATGAGTCTTTCCTCCTGCTCTGTCCCCGTTGTTGCGGCGTTGTCTCCGGCGCCATGGTGGAGCAGAGAGGATTTGTCCAGGAGTACGTGCAGACGGTTGTCTGTGCTGGTGACAGATGAAAGATGGTGCACCTTGTGCTGGGTTTGTGGTTGGAGGTTGACGGTTCTGGTTCCCTACTCCGACGTCGTCGTGCGGGGGTGCCGGTTCTGAAGTTCAATGGCGTGTCCGGGGTCGTGTTGCCCCAGTCTGTTTCTTTCAACGACAATGGTTTGTCCTATGACAAACTAATTTGGAGGTCCGAAAAGCTGCTGATCAGCGATGGAGCCGTGTCGAGCTCGGGTGAAGAGGTGATCTGTCTCGCTTCTCTTTGGTGGCTGCTACGGTGGTGCCGAAGGAGAGAGATAGGCGCTGGTTTGTCACATAGATTTATCCTATCGTTTTAGATCTGTAAGTTCGGTGTGTGCGTGCTTTGTATCTTGTGTTTTACTTATAAATGAGAAACGTACGTATTACCTTGCAAAAAACTTGTATATGTTCATTACTTTCAAAGGACATGAGTTTAACAGGATCGTGGATTTCATGAGGATGAGTAGAGATTATCACGCCACAAACCGGTGGATCTTTTATTCAAGTGACTTGAACCAGCACACCACAAAACGGTGGATAAGATATTATGTTAGCTAAAGTTTGGCCAACGTTCCGAAAGTCTTGGGCATGTGGCGTTGCACACATTCAAATATTTCGACAAGATAAAGAAATATAACAAATGGTAACACAACTGCATGCGCAAATCTCGGAAAACCGAGTTGACATAGAGTGGTCGCATGAAAATTCCAAACTGAAACAACACGACTGCATCCAAAGAAAAGGTGATCTGATCTTCAATTGGGTAGCCGCACCTAGGGGGTCATTTGGCAAAATTTAGTATGTAGACAGATTTATTGTTCATCCTGTCATGCTTTAGCAGCCAACCGGATTTTTATTCACTTTGTTCAGGATATTTGAGACTGTTAAACGTGCTAGACGATGGCGTCGACAGTTTAGTCCGATAGTGTGCTTACAACCCGGTCCCTCCCTTCCCCACGAAGTAACCGTAAACCATCGGAAAGGTGTCTAACATCCTTACAAGTAGAAGTACACACGTGGCCACGAATGAACATGCACAAGTTTGTCGGCCGCAACAACTGTAGCCCGGCCATCATGTAAAATTTCTAAAACAAGAGTGCTTTCTCTTTAGTGGTACGAGTACAAAGCGAGGGGGGGGGGGGGGGGGGGGGGGGGGTGACAATATATATTGATCATGCCATCAGAGCACATAACCCAAACAAGAGTCGACCGACAATATGAACCAAGCCAACACCGTAGAATATACATTGGTTGATTTAAATGAGTTTTTTCTTATTTATTCCACATTATCTACCAAAGACGAGTGATAGTATGCAACGGATATATCTTACGTTATCCCCACCAATTATTTCTGTTTGGTCCTAAAATAAGTTGTTAAAATTAGGGTGTTTTTATGGTATATCATACTGCATAATTTAGTGTGTAGTATTAATCAGATCGAACGATTAATATGATTTGGTCCAAAGTTAGGCCCAAGGACAACATGATCAATTTCTTTTAATCCCAATTAATCTGTAACTAATTAAGATAATCAACGGTTGAAGGAATGGTTGTTAATATGATTTGAGATACTCCATCATGCTTACGTTGTGCCCTATATGTCGGGCGAATGGGGCAACCGCCTCGTGGCCCAAGAGTATGAGGGCTCCCAAATATTAAAGTATTTTCATAGCCATTATGATTATTTACCATGTCCAAGAAAGTATTAATGCATAAATCAATATTTATTTGTTTTGTAGGAATAAGTTCTCACCACAAATCGTGTATCGCATAGGAAAAAACCAACATGTGTGTCTCGTTAAACAAACATAAATTGGCCTGCGGTGGCGAGTGATATTAGGTTGTTAGCCTCTCCGGTGGAAGCCCTACTGGTTCTAATGAAAGTTATGATAACTTAGTTTTCAATTTTAATATCGTGGATAACTTTTCTATTTGAGAAACTGGCATGAGAAGTTGTGTATCCAGATGATAGCAAACGCATTTTGATGAGGCTAATCGATCAAATCGTATATGTATACGACAATTATAGAATCTATAATATAGTTTATGTTTGTTGGTTGTTAGTTTAAGTACTTATACTTGAATATAA